>CABFVX010005678.1:0-10557 GCA_902151425.1 Timema shepardi | reverse complement strand
ACTAAAGTTATGGAATAATTTCGCCCCAAACCTAAAAAATGAATACTACATAATAAGTTACATATAAACTGATATAGAACTAACCTAAAAAAGCTATTTACATAGAAAATGATCAAACCTGTAAAATATAAACTGATATAACTTTTTAAAAAAACATTAAAAAGGAAAAGAACAACCTATAAAAAAATAGACAATCGAATAAAAAATATAAATTTCTTTAGTACCGAGTCTTACTACCTGTTCAGGTTGCATGCATATGTACTAAATTATGCTAAAGAGTTAAACAAAACGGAAGGTTGAAATTTAGAGGTAGTGTACCAGCATTTGCGTAGAGAGAGAGTGGAAAACCATTTAAGGAAAGACACCCTCAGTACACCCGGCCGGGATTCAAACTCTCATCTCCCTGTCATCGGCAGCGAGAGTGACGCCTTAGACCATCCGGGCACCGAAGCAGGTTAAAAAAACATAATTCAATAGAAACATTTCCTTCCAGCCACCGAGGTATACACTTACAATAATTATATATTAAGCTCCTCGGGCAGTGCCGGAAATGGAACCTGGGGTCTGCCCCACTGAGCTACTTGCTTATTTATTACAGTGGATGTGCGGTGAAATGTTTGCCAACTACCGGACAAACAAATGAACCTGCGGGCTGGTCTCTCTTTCTCTCATTCTCTCTCTCCTGATAGTTACAAACATGCGCTTCCTGAACTGCGATTGTAAAGGTACATTTTAATGTGTTAAATTAAAACCACTTAAATTGGTAGCTCTAATGGTATTGACTTTACCTAACCTACGGCTGTTAAATCATGGCATCTCCGCAGGAACTGTTTTGAATGGCAAACGGAATAATTGAAAAAAGTATCCTTTCTAATAGCTCGGCATTGATCACATTTAAAAAAAAAAAAACCTCCCGCGCAAATTGCAGCCTAGTAAGTTGCAAGTGGCACCTACAATAAATATCAATAGCGCTACCGTAAGTCAAATGATTGGCAATTAGGGTTGCGTTCCAAAAGGGGGAATTTCCAGCTATATGTTTGTGCTACATCCTCCAGGTATAGTGTGGTCTGAGGTGTCCCAATTTAGAAATTCAATTAAACTGTTGATTGGATGCACTCGAAACGGCGACATGGGAAATTAAGTTTTTTTTATGTATAGCCCGAACTGGTAGTAATAATTGGTGCTAAAAAAATTCTTTCTTTTTTTCCCTTTTTTATACATCTCGTCCAGGCTATTCGAGGAAGGTGGAATTTGGAGGAAACGCACCCGCTTTTTGATGGGAGAGTGTAAATTTATTTTAGAAAAAAGAAACCACTCAATACATCCCAACCTCTCCATCCACGGCAAAATAGACCCGAAGACGTTGACACCCTAGCTCGCTGTCCACCGATGTTTGGTGATAAAACTTTTTAAAGTCTGTGTGTGTTGATGAAGATTGATTGGTCTTTATTAGTTTTAATGTTAGTAGCTCACATATAGCTTCCGGTTTATCTCGTTTACTACCCCTCTCTTTTACCCCTCTCTTTCATCAGCTCTCTGTCACAGGCTACCCAGTCTATCGCGAGAGTAAAATCTTATGGGCGAGGGGTGTCCAACCTTCCCCCGACTGAGGGCCACATTATTTCTTGGGGAGTTGGTCGTCGGGGTGCGGGGGTCCATACATGAAGTTTTTAGGACCTTGTAGCCCACCCAAATATAATTTTAAAAAATATGACTGAATAATTATGGTTAAGGGGGGCGGGGAGTAGGGAACGCTAGTTAGGGTCAGTATTTTTGCAGTTTTTATATATAAACACATTTTTTGGGGGTGTCAAAACAAACAAAATATTTCTCCAATAGAAATAATGAGTTTAATTTTCTTCGCCTGGTTATATCAATAGTTGTTGAATATCTGTCAAGGATGCCCTGGAATTTAATGATAACTTTTTCTCTTCATTTAAAAATTTTGTCATCTAATATTGTTTTGCTCATGACCGATATTCAACAACTGTTGAACCATATGAAGAAAAATAAGCTCTATGCTTCTACTGGAGCATTGTTTTATTTACTTTGGCCAAAAAATGTTTTGCTACAAAAACTGAAAAAACACTTACCTTTTCTCTCGTCCCCAACAATACCAACCATAACAAATGCATAACCCTACATCCATACATTATACAAGTTAAGGCCGGTACACACAGAACGCTAAGCTAAGAATTTCTCTGATAACTCCTTAGAAAAATATCGGCTCATATATACTACAAGAAGCTAGATTGTAGTTAATTTCTGTAATTAATAGTATCTAAATTATAGCTGACACATATCGAACCCCTGGGAGGCCACAATTGGCCCGGGGACCACGTGTTGGACATGGCTGTCTCTGTCCGTGCGACCATCGAAGCGGGTATTTCAAACTATTAAAAAGTACAAACTTACCGTGAATGGACCATAATACACGGTTGACACTTGACACAAACAATCTCACCTTTCGGCCTGACTGACGAACATGCTTGAACGCTTACAACACCTCCAAAACACTTTCTTATCGAAGTGCGTCTTCTTGTCAGAGCCATTAAATTCGAATACGATTTTAAAAAAAGAGGAATTGTAAATGCTCTATTAAATATTCAGCACGAAATACTTTCTCCATCAACAACCTTACAACCTTAAAACAAGCTCAAAGTGCCTGTTTTTACAAGGCAAGAGAGAAAATAAGCTAAATCTGCTGAATCGAACCTTTAAACTGTGTACCACACATTTCACGAGTTTGAATAGCAAAGTAACGCACGTAAACTGGTTTCCTCGTAGTGGAAAATTAAATGAACAGTAATGATTATCTGAAAGAAAAAAAAGGGGGGGAAAAAGAAACGGCCATCGTTAGTTTACCGCCTTGAAACATGAAGTTTCACGAAATGGATTCACTACAAGGAGAAAAGCGTATAAATGTGTAGGCTCCTTTTTTTTAAAAGGTTAGAGAAATTTTGCGTGGACTCCTTATAAAAGATTCCTCATTTGGTTGGGTTTTTTTTTTCAATTCAAATTATAAGCTGGATTCCAACAAGGACGCACACAGCTATTTAATAAAAGACGCCGTCGTGGCGAAGACAAGTTTCTACATCACCTGGCGTATTGATAATTTAGCAGTCAGTCTTCAATGATGAGAGGTTTTAGCGAGATGTAAAAATAAAAAAACTATGGTGGAAAGGCGACATCCTAGTAACACGTAGGGCAACTAAGAACAGCCTATATTCCATTCACGGTAGGAATTTGACTTCTGAAAGGTCTTTTTCCCTACCATAAATCTAATATATAGTAGGATATTGGTAGGAAAAAAGACCTTTCAGAGAGTAATTACTACCATGAATGGAATATATATTTAAGGATTTTTATTATTACACTAAAATCATTTTTAGTCATTAATATAAGGTATTGATATTGAATAAGTGTATTTTTAATAATATAGATAATTTATTAATGCAATGATGTGTTTCAACACACAGTTGTCGGAATTATAATACAATATAGCCACTGTCTGTTTTGCTTTTATGGTTGGAAAATAAACATTCCTAATAAGACACTGCAACTAGACTGGAAAAGGGATGGTTAATAACACGTAGGCCTACTTCAGAATAAGATAATTGTAAACCAATCTTACATTTAGCAGAATACAAGAGTTTAGTTAAAGGCTTTTTATTGATTATGTATTTTATAATTTGGTTAAGTGCGTGTTTGGTTTAGCCTTATGCAATATTTAAAAATAATCTTTTGAAAATATGAAGTTATTTTTTATAAGTTTATGGTCATTTTATGGGTACATTTTTATGTTCTTTTTAGGTCATCATAATCTGAGCTTTGCTCATGAGATGTCACACAATGTAATTTGCACAGCCGTTGATCGGTCCAGTAGATAACACCTCGGGAGTGCAGTAGTATGAAACTTGAGGCGTACTAATATCAACCTGTGAAGGTTAACCTGAGTTTAAAGTCACTGCGCTAGACAAAGTGAAGGGTGGCTATAGATAGACGTCACCTCGAAATACCGACGAGAACACATCATTCTCGAGGTAGTTATACAACACCGGCCCTGAGAATATGAAAAGGACCATTCTAACTAGTATGATTTCACCAAGTTTCTCACTCAGTCTCTTCGATATAAATAAAATAGTGTTCAGAGGTTCAATGGCAATTACACGTTCATGCTACTTGCGCCGCAATGACCCCGCCATTAGTAGACAGTTCATTTTAAAGGAAGGAGTTACTGTGATTGTTACTTATAAATTAACACAACGTTTTTCAACCTGTGAGCCGTGAGAGTTTGGAGGAAGATTAAAAAAAGAAATTGAGGGATGGATTTTATTTTTTAAATCCATGACTAAAATTTTTGTAATAACATAATTATTAGAATAATAACTATTAAACTTCTAAACACGAGCTTAATATTCGTTATTTAAATGATAAAGCCTCTCCTTAAGGTGGGATTGAAAGGGACGCGAGAAAAGGTCAGTATTTATTTGCAGTTTTTATGGCAAAACATTCTTTTGGTCAAAACAAATCAAATATTGTTCCAGTACAAACATAGAATTTAGTTTTCTTCCCATGGTAACCTTAAAATGTAATGAATAACTCATCTGTCAAAGGTGTCTTGTAATTTAATGACAACTTTTTTACTTCATTTAAAAAGTTAGTTAGATAATTCCGCCATGATCATGACATAAAAACTGCAAAAAAAAAAAACACTGACTTTTCCTCGCATCCTCTTTCATCCCACCTTAAGTAACTAACGGTGTGTCTTGACAATTTTAGCACCTTGTTCAGTGTGCCGTTAGTTGAAAAAAGGCCGTAAATACCTTCTCTAATATCTGATTACAAATATATATATTATATTAGCTTGTTGCACGGTCTGCCAGGCGCCATGATATATTTTCCCGGCTAGTGTGACGTCCGCTCTAGACTAGAGCTTGAGAACGTGAGACACGTGACCAGACTAGTGACGTCACCCCCAACACGTCACGCAAGGAGGATTTCTAACAGCGAGCACAAACAAGTAGCAATGTAATTTCATACCATATTTGAATTTCATCATTCCTGTTCAGTCGGAAATGTGACATCACGTAAATAAGAGGAAACGTTCGAAATACGAGTTACTATACTTTAATTATGAATGTAATATAAGCTTACAAACTATTTACACTGTATTCATAATACGAACCTTAAAAGACGTGATTTAAAAGTTTGCTAGCCAAAATACAAAACTAATTTATGTTCTTATTGATAATAATAATTATTATTATTGGTTTGTGATTTTTAACACAAGGGTGATTTATTTAACAGCTCAACATGTGGCGTAATAAAGAGGAGGGAAATTTGGATAAATACATCCGCATTAGCACAGAAAGCGGATGAGTAAACCAACTTATATAACTCAGGGTTAGTTTGCACTTCGATGTAATTAAACTTGTAAAAGTAGTCAAACATGTAAAAACAAAGTTCTAAATATTAGCATTATGTACCAGAAGTTTGTTTTATTAAAACTCAGCATAAGTTAATATTCAAATATCTAAATTACTGTAAGATGTTTAATGCATCTAACTCGAGAAAAATGTTGTGTGTTTTAAGCGTTTTAGGGGAAAGTTGGACCAACCCTGCTGCTTTGGGTTAAGAAAAGGGACCCACATTTTAAAGTGTCTGTGTTAGCCATAAATATATGTTAATGTGTGTACATATAAAGATACATATTTAAAGTTTGGCGTAAGCTAAAAAGAGGACAGTAAAAGCTCGCTTATATAAACTTCTTCCAACCTATGATACAGTAACCCCATGGCTTCTTTGGTGCTGACTGACAGAAGTTACAGCTGCTAAACAAATGTTTTTGTAGATCATGTGGTTCGGCGTAGGGATACATAATTTGGTCTGGTAACGTTTCAAAGCTGTCAGTCAGCACCAAAGAAGCCATGGGGCTACTGTAGTAATGCTGGCTACACAATTGAGAAACTTTTAACTTAAGAAAACAAAGTATTACTTGAATGTGTGACTTTGTTAATTCTAAGTATGGCAGGCAGTGAGTGCGATCACATGCACTATCACTTCAAAATAGTTAAGTGTTGACTTTACGAATTCGGAGTATTTTAAATGTAAAGTCAAAGTTACTTGACTAGCCAATCATGAAGAAATATTTTCCTGGGGAGTTTGTCTCTTAGAGCTAGAAGAGAGAGAGCGTCTTTCATCATTCGTTTCATGTAATTATTATAACATGTGAAAATGTAACGCGATTATGCAAGTAATATGAATGTTGTGGAGAAATATGCATTCGATCAAAATAATAACCAATATAATAATCATCTAATTATAGATAGCATTTAGCTTAGTACAAAATAGTCACTATGTGTCGTCATTGTATTTTATCCAGCCTGGCATTTTATTGGCTGAAGGTTTTAAGTCGTAGAAAAAAAAAGCATTGGGCAAATAAAAAATTGCAAAAGTAAAAACTTTATGTACCTAAGTTTAAGTTCTTTAATTGTGTAACCAACTTTAGGTGGAGTGAAAGGTAATGTGAGTTAAGGTTTATATTTTTACAGTATTTATAACAACAACAAAAGTAAATTGTTGGCTTAAAATAAATAAATTTGCTTCATTAGAAACGTTTACTTTAAATTTCTACAGTTCTTAAATATTTGTCATGCGCATACTGAAATTTGACTCCAGCACTTTGTCTACATTTAAAAAATCCTGTTCGAATGTCATTATAAATTCATGACAAATATTCTAAAACTGTCGATAGCAATTTTTTTATAACAAATTACTAAACAATTAAGAGACTAATCCTAAAACGTCTCGCCCTAACACAATTATAATCAAATTTGGTCTAATAATTATAAAATATTATTGATAAAACAAACATTAATAAAAAGTTAAAAAGTTAAAAAGTATGGCGATATCCATGCAGGCTAGGCAATCCTCACTAACCATAGTTAGACTAATAAATAAGAACAGGGTGGCTACAAAACATATTTTACAAAATTCCCTGACTTTTCCAGGCAATATTTTTCAATTTTCCCTGACTACTTTTTTCCAGTTTTTATGGTGGATGATGACTTGTTTTATTTATTATTGATCATATATTAAAAAAGTTTGTACCTACTAAACATAAACAGTTTTGTCAGTTATTTTATAAATTGAAACGTTATTTTATTTAGGTATTACTAACGTTTGTTTTAGTGTTTAGTTAAAAAATTAATGGAATATTTTAGACATATTTTTAATTCCCCGACTTTATCCTATTTTTAGTTAAATTCCCTGAAATTTCCCTGTTTTCCCTGTCATCCAAAAATTCCCTGACTTTTCCAGGTTTTCCCTGACTGTAGCCACCATGAAGAAATAAATAAAAATAATATTATTATGATTAAACTAAAAGTGTCTACTGAGACAATAGTTTATTTATTTTGGCCAAAAGTGTTTGTATTGTAAAGATAAAGACCCTAACACGAGTAACCAACCTCAAGAATCTATTCTTGTACAGAAGTGCCCCTCATTAACCAACCTAACGTGTAAAAACACACGCCGCTGGATTTGATCTCCAGAAATGCGCGCCTATCAAAGACGAGTGGAATATTTACCGTTGGCCGGTCTCTTACCACCAAGTCCCGCAAGCAGCCAACGAACTCTCTATCAGTTGGCCATTTATCACAAAAACAAAGAGAGAAAGAGAGAGAAACAGCTGCACGTACAAGTTTAACGATACATTCCGTTCGCGTTAAGTTAAAAAAAAAAAAGCCAACCGTCTGACCGACCCATAAGGTGATAGTTTTACACCCACTGTCCTGTATCCAGTGTTGCCGCCATTTTCTTAATATAATAATAATATTTAGCACCGCGTCTTACTACCCGTTCGGGTTATACGCTTTAAGTACTAATTACTCTAATGGATTAGGACTTGAGAAGGTTGAATTAGAGGAAGTAAACCCGCATTTGCGTGGAGGGAGAGTGGAAACCCGTTTAGGAAAAACCTCCCCCAGTTCACCCGACCGAGATTCGAACCTCGATCTCCCCGTCCTCAGCAGTCGAGCTTCAACACGACTAGCGTGTTAGCCAACTATGCCACCGAGGCGGGTTTCTTAATATAAAATATTCCCTGTGTTTTCCAGGTTCTCAAAAATAAATGCTCATTCCTTCAACTAAACTTAGATCGAAGTATGGAGAAATTATATATAATTTTACATGAAAATGACGAGTGTGAACTCATGTTATTGGCGTTTAGAAAATAAATATATTATATGCGCCAAAGAAGACATTTCAGGAGGAGAGGAAAGATAAAACGTGTGTTCGTATTAACATGATTAGTTCAACTAGCTTTTTCTTCTATGCCCAAGTCTACTATCTAAAACTTACATATAAATGATTCAAATAAAAGAAATAATCTTGTAAGCATTTTCAAAAATATTTTTTTGCGAAATCCAATGTATATTCTACTGATTTTGTCTAAACACAAAAAAAAAANACAAAAAAAAAAAAGTGCTTGACAACTATAATTCAGTTAGAACAGAGCGTCTACGTCACTGATGGACCAAAATGGCACGTACCAAGAATCAGTGAGATTTTTTATTTTTTGCAAAATAAATAAAGTATTGCTTCAGTAGAAACAAAGAATTTAATTTTCCACACATGATGATGTCAACAGTTGTTTAATATCTGTCATTAGCATATCAGCATTCGATGATAATTTTTAAATTAAGAGAAACAATTGTTGATAACTTTCAGGACACCCTTGACATCACCATATGAATAAAATTAAATTATGTTTCTGATGAAGAAATATATTTTTAATTTTTATTAAAAAAAAGTTTTTATATAAAAACTGCAAAAACACTGCTCATAACTCGCGTTTCCTAAACTCCCGCCACCAGGATTGTATCAAAGATTCAGATTCAGGGTCAGAGGAGGAAGGAGAGGGGAATTAAGGGGGATATAGGAGTAGACTAGAGCGGTACACACGAATTGCGGAGTAACTCATCCGGGGTTGGTAATACCCTTACACGAACTGCGGGGTAAAAATTAAATTGATAGTGACTGTTTGGAATGGAAATTGGAGGCTAGGCTAGTTTATGTTAGGGTTTAGGAGTTTAATGTGATTACAGGCTGTTTCTAAGCTCATGTGCACAGGCTGACAGGTATACTTTATTCCGCAATTCGAGTGAGCCCAACCAGAGAACTCAAATAATACTTTAATTTCGTGTAAATTAGAATGTCAAAATATTTCAGAATATTGTAGACGATTTTGGGGGGGAATCTCCCTCGTTTCCTAGATTTCATGGAATCTCTAGGAAAATGCCAAATACGATGAGTCTTTGTCAGCGAGGTCACGTGACACGCACGAGTGCATGGGAAAGGTTGACTTTCCCATCTATCGAGACCGTGTGGACGTATCATGAATGCAGTACGAAAAAAGAGAGAAAGAATTGGGTTGAACTGGACAATAAACAAACAGCTGTGTGTGTGTGTGTGTTTTTGAGCGGGATGCCGTGAATTGTCACAATGTCCGCCGACGGTGGGCGGGATATATCACCGACAACTAAATAGAGCCGACAACTGGTTGTAACTGGTTTCGATACTCGTTCAGGGCGGATTTGTGCTTTAAGGGAGACGCCCTGCGGAAAGCGATGAGAAATATTCTGAGGAAAGGGCTTAATAATCGTTAAAAGTCCTGCAATTATATATAGAGAGAAAACTGTAATTTGAAATTCCCTGATTTTTCCCGAGCCAATTTCCAACCTTCCCAGTCACTATACGTTATATTAAATACATCATTTTATTAAGATAGCAACATGATGTAATAATATTTTTTTAAACACACGCGCATTATGAAATTGTGTCACTCTAAGAAATGACTAAAGTACTTCAGCCTAAAGCAATGATGGGCTATTGGGTTGTGCGATCTAAGTTATATTTGCGTGAGATTATATTGAGACATTAATAGAACGCCTTACACCAGTACAGTTCAAAATTTGTTGCGAGACACATACATTTTTTTTTTAGTTTATTCATCCTATAATGTAAACAGATGAATGCACACGCTCTTCGAGATTCAACTTTGACAGTAGACGCGCGGTATAAGGGTGGAAAGCACGACACGAAAATCACATTTAGAATTTGAGAATTGAGTATTTCAACAGAGAGAACTATGTTAAAGAAGATTACCAGTGTGTATTAATTGGAAGAAAAAATGTTATTTTGACTATTGTAAGTTAAGGCTGCGTATTCTTTTAGTGAATATGTTAAGAGTCCAGATAATATATAAAGTTCTCTTCTCTCTGAGCAAGGAAATTCCCTGATTTTTCCCTGTTTTCCAGGTCATTAGACACCTTAATTTTATATTATATCTCTATAAATCCACACGGCTGACTCACTCACTGACATTAATGTTTACCCACTTACAGATGAGCTAGAAACTTGAAATTTGGCAAACTTATAATAATAATAATAATAATAATTAGCACCACTTCTTACTACCCGTTCGGGTTATACGCTTTAAGTACTAATTACTCTAATGGAATAGGAATTGGGAAGGTTGAATTAGAGGAAGTG
>CABFVX010005677.1:26310-48204 GCA_902151425.1 Timema shepardi | reverse complement strand
CAACATTTAGGTATATACCTAAATTTTGACCATCAGAAGTGACAGCTGCTAAACACATGTTTTTGCAGATCATATGGTTCGGCGTAAGGATATATAATTTGGTCTGCTAACTTTTCAAAGCTATCAGCTGTCAGTCAGCACCAAAGAAGCCATGGGGCTACTGTAGACGTCAATACCATTACTAAGGACCATCAATGGCATAAGGATGATTCGGATTCAGCATTTACAGACTCCTCGATGAGTCTTTAGACTCTGCCTTTCTAATTGGTTGAAACCACCATGTAATTAAGGATACAAACTGTTTAAATGTAATTTCCCTGTCGGCGCAATTTAATGCTATACCAATCAACATTAAAATGCTATGTTTTTTGTACTTGGAATAATTTAAAGTTTTTCTCGCTGGATTTGAATTAAACTCTCCGAAAGGAAATTTTCTAGAGCTAGGTGCAAGCATACGTTACCCCAGCTGAACAATTATTAACAAAATTAACTACACACCATACTTTGATAAAACGTCTAGGATAGGGTGTGATGAAATTCTTTATAGGCTTTCAGCGTGGCCATTGGCGGAACTTTCGAATAATCAAAGTTGGCCACTGCGATTATTTGATCGACCTACAGGTAAAATATTGCTCGAAAAGAGCTCAAGGGAACAGCTAGCGCCGTCTACTTGGAATTCTGCCCGGTTTACTGAAAGCTTTGGTTGGCAACGAAAAAAGAGGTGTGGGGCAAGATGGCAGAGGCCAGGTGGAATCCTACAGTGCAACAAGGAGAGGAGGCAGTCGATTGACGTTGAATGCGAGTGCAAGGCCGGAATTATCTTTTGCGGTGCTTCGCAAAGGTCCAAGGGAGGATTGTAATGGACTTCGACTTGTGAAAACTATCTTCCCAGTGCATTGTGTTGGCTGGAATTCATCTTCTGGTGTAATTTAAAAAAAAAATTATATATTTTCTTTGGTGTGTTCTTGAGTTTCAATGAAGCCCCTTTTGAGGGGTCTTCCCATCCGGGGTTACGTGGATGGCCTTATCATCCGGTCCCCGGACTCTTCGTCCTGGGGGATATGTGAGAGCTATAAGCCCACCATGATCTCGCGGGAGGAGTTTGGGCGGCCAGACCGGGGTCGAGCCACGCAAGCTGCAATGGCAGTTCCTTACGGACCTGTCATATATTTCAGTAAACTAACGTTTGGACACAGTTCGCCCTTAATAGACACTTATGATTTTGCTAAGTGTGTTAGATACTCATGATTTTTCTAAGAATGTATAGAGACATGATTTTGCTAGAGTGTGCATACACTCATTATTTAGCTAGGAGTGTGTAGACATTTAATAATATATCTTTCTTCTTTTATCGTTTTGGCTTCACCCAGTTTCATGTACCTATTAACTTCCTTAATATTATCAGTGTTGCGTAGCTTTCTACCAAGTCCATACTTATATTTGATCTTTTTGGAAATTTTTTCGAATTCAAAGACTCATTCAAGGCAACTAACAGGTTGTAGGGAGCTGAACCGGACTTTTCTTGCAGTCATCGTGTACGATGGCGGCCTTAAATTTAACTTTAGTTTAGGTTTGTCGGGTCTTGGTTCCCCGTTATGACAAAACCAAGCAGTGCCCATTGCATTAGGCTTCCCCCTGATGAGTTGTGTACTTCAGTTCAGTCCCTTTGCTACATCCCATTGGTTTTCATAAACTCTAACCCACCCCCAACTCATCCTGTAGCCGGCCGGGCATTTGTAGCCACATTTCGCGGAAAATTCCGTTACAAGGTTATATTTGAAAGTTAAGTTCAGTCATAAATAATATATTTAAAACAGGAGCTAGTTAGTGTAATTGTTATATTATTTCCTTGATGCTTTCATTTCGATGCGCGTGCACGTTGACTTTGCTGTGATTGGTAGTACTTAAGAATGTTAAATTTGAATCGAATTCTATGGAGTGATAGACCCACCTCGGTGGCGTAGTTGGCTAACGCGCTAGTCGTGTTGAAGCTCGACTGCTGAGGACGGGGAGGTCGAGGTTCGAATCTCAGTCGGGTGAACTGGGGGTGGTTTTTCCTAAATGGTTTTCCAATCTCCCTCCATGGAAATGCAGGTGCGGGTGCGGAATTAGTACTTAAGCGTATAACCCAAACGCATAGTAAGACGCGGTGCTACATAATAATAAATAATAATATAGAGTGAGGAACTGAGGAAAGGATTCTGTAACAGTTCAATCTGTAAGTGTTGAGTCGATCTCTTACGGAGTACTACGCACCTAACAGATTTGAAGTCTGTAGACGGGGCTTTAGGTTAAAAGCAAGTTCAAATACAGTAATTGTAGCAACAGTGGAACAAATTCAGTGGCGAAGTAATACCAGATTGCTCCTGCTCTAATAAAGGTCATATTTTTAAAACTATGCATTTACAAGTTTTTAAATACTCTCACCAATTTTAATTTATGCGTGAGTACGGTCGTGTATCTCTAATAAGCGTAGCTGTCTACATATCTAAATATTTATGGATCACACTACTCTCTATGAGAGTATATGACAATACCTCGCAAAAGCCATTATCTATGGCAAAAACTTCTGAGTTCTGGATAAAATATCATAGACCAAACATAATTATAAATACTCAAGATTGCCAGTTCTCTAATCTCTGGTGATACAACAACCACCTGATGGCTTTAATTCGTACCAGAATCCTATTATTTATTCTATTGGTAGTACAAAGGACCATTTAGAACTGAAGTAAAAATTTCCTTCTCGGCAATCTTTATCCTACGTAAATAATACTATAGGGAAGGATTCCGGTAAAAAATAAAGCCTTCCAAACAAGCTTCCTTCAAATAACATCGTGTATATTAGCCTACATCAACTTATTTAAAGAAAAAGCTCATGAGTTTCGATCTTTGTTTTGATCTTCAAACTTTTTACTACCAAATGGATTTCATTTAACTAATCACCCATTAATGTATCTCATATACTCAGTCAAATTCTTGAACAATAGTAAAAGGTCCCGCTGCCTTTTATGTGTAGAAGAGAAAAATAGATACCCGAAAGTTTCCTTCTCTCTTACACATTATTATTCAGACGACAGCTCGAAATTTTATGCCACGGATGTATATCCAATAAAATTATAAAGATCATTGCGTGCAATCCAATGATTCTAGCATATATCGAGAACAACAGGAATATCGAAGATCGCCGAATTAAAAGAATTGGAAAACCACTCTAACTAGTTTCTTACTATTTGGGTACAAAAGAAAGCTTACAATAGCCATTTTGAATTACCTTCTGTGAAGCTTCTATTCCATAATTTGTATCCACAATAACAAAACTAATTATTTTTCAGGTCTAATGAACTACCATAAGCTCGATTAGCGTATTGCTTGGATTTTGAAATAGCCATAGGTTTGTTGGCTAATATTTTCAAAAGAATAAACTCTCTTTCCCTCTCTCTCTGACGTTCGGCGGCAAGATCGAATTAAAAAATGTATGTACCGTGAAATTAAAGTTGAATATTATGACTAAAAGTTTTCACCAAGCGTCAATGACACCCAAATAAGACATAAATATTCAACGTTGAACCTGAACTGAAAATCACGTGTGAGAATTGCAAAACACCTTAATAATGTACTAATAAAAATTAAGTCTTTCTTTTTTACCTGGAAATCCAGATATTTAATTAAAGCAATCCAAGAAATTTTTATTTACAACTATAGGGTTAACTTCAGTTTTACTACAAACTACACTACATCTTAATATGACACATCCATTTTTTTTTAATTCAAATGCAATGGAGGCCATTTGAAGCAACAATGCAAACCTTTCTTGCTTTGTATTTTTTTACCGGTTAATATTTAATTTTATTCTATTTCAAGAATATATTTTGTTAAACTATTTTTTCTTTAAAAGTTTTATTATCCTAATAGAAATCCATGTAATCATTTTCCACCTAATTTTGAATCTAATATTTCTTTGTAATCATTATTATTGTTAGCACGGCGTCTTACTACGCGTTCGGGTTGTACGCACTTACGCTAATGTGTAATGGTAGGGCGATTGTGAGATGAAATGGAGGACCTACAGTTAAACGTGGGATCCGAACCACGGTGGAGGCCTGGCACTCCACACATTCACAATTTGTGATTAATACACGTCTTGTCAGAGGCGAAGGAAGGGTTTGGTAATCAGATAAATCTGTACCGGGACCGAGGATTTAGTTCTGGACCCCCAGCACCGAAGTCCAACATCTTACCCCTAGACCACCAGATCACCTTCTATTTAATTAAATGTGTTGTTTTACCCTATACTTAGCTTTATGACTAGTTATGTTTTAGATGGATATCCATAGGGAAATTATTATATGAGTGCCTTTGCACTTTTGAGAATAATAACTCTAAAGGGCTTAATTTTTTTTTAATTAATCATTCGTATTACCTGGTTTCCCTCCAGACATATAGCAAACATAATTTCGATGTATTTTGTGGTTAAAGGTAAATATATATATATATATATAATTTTTTAAAGTCACTGTTACACTTAGCTCACGGTTTTGTGCGAGTCTTATTGACGCAGGTTTTTATGTGAATATTATTGACACGGGATTTTGTATTAGTCTTATTGACACAGGGTTTTGAGTGAGTTTTATTGACACAGAATTTTGTGTGAGTCTTATTAACATGAGATTTTGTGTGAGTCTTGTTTAAGCACGGTGCCTCACTACCTTTTTTTAGTATAAGCATAAGAGTATTCCTATTTTTTTCTATGCTGCTAAATTTGTGATATTTACATATTTAATTCATCACATTAGTAATTCTCCACTTACATTTCAAAACATAAAGTCGTGAGAGTTTAAAAGTAAATCCTCAAAACCGAAATATGATAGTGCTTTATTATTTAGTACGTGCATAATATGAACTTAGTCCAATAAGAATGAGACCATTGAAAGGATCTTACCATATTAAAAAAAAATCTATTTACTATTTTACTGACCTCAATTTTAACGTTTTTAAGAATTATATTCACAAAAAAAATCATCGTTTGGTCATAATTGTTTACCTAATATACTCATAAATCAGTTGTTAGATAATCCACTTAGCTAAGAGATGTTACTAGATGTAAGGTTAATACTGTTACTACCAAATCTAAAAGGTTCTAATAATGTGTGGCAGATATATACTCACTGCGACATCACAAGTAGGAAACGCCCTGTTCTCAGCAAAAGTTACCCCAACGAACGAGGAAACACGACTTGGTAGAACATCACGAACCATAGTTCTATCACTTGAGCCAATCATCGAGAAAGTGAGAGAGGCATTAGTTCATTAGTTTAGAGGCTTACACCAAGAAATGAGTAGTGCTAGTTGTCAACTAGCGTGATCTCTCATTAACCTCCTCGCCACCCCCCACCCCCAACACCTCCACCGCCACCAGCGCCGCCACCTTTTGTTACCTTGCCAAATTAGATTAGTCCCGCAAGTATAAATGAGCCTGTTGACGGCTCACGACCACCTATTATTCTGTAATCACTTGACTGAGGAACCGCGGGAAGAACCTCACAAGATTTAACCAAGAAGAAGTACTAAAGGTCACGATGTTTGAGGCGTCTGAGTCACCTCCTCACCGCAGAACTAAGCTATGGCAGATATTATAAGTCATCTTTGGAGGTTTTTTCTGTCAGTATTTCTGACTAGTTTTTCTATTCCCTTCAGATATAGTTTATGTTGTTGAGTGTAGTGCTCTACTTTGTTCAATGTCGTTATGAAATAGTTTTTGTATGTTAGTTTCTCTGACTTGTTTCCATATGTTCTTCAGGCATAGTTTATATCTTAGGCTCTACCATTCTATGTCTATTAGGTTTAGTTGCAAATATTGGGGCTATGTTTATACTACTCAGACTATATGACCATGTTGCGGATAGCTTAAAGAACATAAATTAATATTGGACGAGACCAAGTTATTTATAGCTATATTTCACGATCTAATTGGGTATGTTGTGAGTTTAACTGAGTACCAACTTGTGGTACGCAACCCGTGGAAGTGCTACTAGTTCATTATAGTGGCCCGCGGGTTTTTGTCTATTGTGTTCGGACCTCTTGTGAATCTTTTGTCTCTAGTAAATCTTATATCTATTATGGACAGTAAAGTTGTCCCATTAGTTGGGTAAATTCATGTTACTATTGATTGCTCAGACAGTAATAATTAGGAAGAGTCAGGCCATAGTGTTAGTAGCATCTAGTTTTCCTGGTAGTTCACCTAGTACTGATTGGTTTTAATTTGATTGAGAGGGAGAATTATTCAATTAATGTGTGCGTAAGTATACATGGTGAGATCCTACCTGCTGCTGAAGATCCGGTGAAGCAATAACCCAAGTAGGCCTACCTGGGTTTGTGAAGGGATGATCTTGGTGCTTCGGATCAGACGCACATTTATACCAGTTAGGATGAGGATAAGTTTATTTAAATTAGCGAAAGAGAATGCAAGACACAAAGAGAAACAGAGAAGTTGAGCCGCGGTAGTGTCGCACGTCCACCTTTGAGTAAAACACTTTGCGAACTAACAGGAAACGCGCGTAAAAATACGAGAAAGCAATTGTACCACCCTTACAAAACATAATTAATGAAAGAAAATGTGGTAAACAGAAAAATGTTATAATTACATAAATTATTAATGAATGAATATAAGAAATATTTAATTGAGTAAACAATAATGAAATTGATATTAAAATAATAAAATATAAAGAAATAAATACTAAACACTAATAGTTATATTGTAGTTTTTCTGGCAGGTTATAATGTTATAGTGCCTTACTATTTTAACTCGCAATAGAGTTTGCCCTCATTAATTAGCTCTTGCTAACTACCTCCCTCATAGTTCATTAAAGTTTGACCAATGTTATGTGGCTGAAATTTTGTATATTTTGTTGAGAGCAATAGCAGCCAGAATCAGTCTATTAACTGTTGTTATATAATGATTAGTATGTACTATGTCTATTGATTTTATTGCCAATACTCTTTATTGTAGCCCGGAGCCGCTTACTTTATTCCATAAGATAAATCTGTATATACCCTGCTTTAACGAGTTACTAGCTTTAATAACACCTATTACCTCTAAGTGTGGATAATAGGACAGAAATTGGTGGTTCACACCTGATTCTCCTTTGTCGAGCTACTTATAATTAATATTGTTTCCTTTCATATTCTTGTTTCTAAGTTTTTTCTATGTACTTCTCGACAAGTTTCAATATTAACAAACTAATGTGTTAAACTTTAATATATTCTTATTTCTCGTAATGTAAAAATAATGTAACCTTACTTTATAGCTAATTACTTATGTAGAGTCAATTTAGTGTTCATAGTCAGGTAAAACAATCAATATTACATTCAAAATATAACATTCAAACCAAGTCTTACGTCATTCTTCTTGAACTGCCTTTATCTAATTATTATAATTTAATATAATAATTAATATAAAGGGTGATCTTGGACTTTCAAGGAAGGTTTCTCTAAATTCTTTCCCTCGCGCCAAAAATATATTTTCATCTGAGCCTAAAAAAACAAATAATAATTTTTGGTAATTCTATTTTACCAGTTAAGGCCATGTCATCTGAAAACATTTGATTTAATTCAATGTTTATATTTTCTTGGATATTTAAAGTTACAGTAGGGAAATAACCCATGTGCCTGAAAAATGTATTTTCATTTTGTAGATGGTCTCTTTGTAAAATGATGGTGGCCAAGGGCGACTTCTTCGTACCACGCCAATAATGTGATGAATAATTTCTGAAAAAAACGTTATCAACAAATCTGGCATTACTAACTGAATTATAATGTTTAGTTTCAATGATAGTTTTGTAACAGATAAGAAAAATAGTCAGTAGCACTTTCATTGTAGATTTCCACTTTTTACTTTCTAGCTATCTTACATGTAGAGAAATTATTATGATCGTCAAAAAAATCGAACTCAGAGTGTCCACCAGATAAGCATACTGAGTCGGCGGCCTAACCGTCAGGAAGGGGGACCAAAAAATTAAACTTAGAGTACCTTCTTCACCGTTTGAATTTGCCAAGTTCCCACTGGTGCAATTTCAAACAAGGTGAAGGGTAGGACTGTAATGACCAGTAAATAGCGCGGTCCAACCGAGGTATTAAGGAGGGTTGGGTCGAGCAAATCGGGCAGTCTTGTTTAAAATTACGGGAAGACTCAGGTGAACTGTGTGACGCTCGGGTAGAATAATGGCGGGGGGACTTCACTACTTTATTAAGCATTAAGGTTGTAGTCAGATGATAACTTAATAAAAACCCGCCTCAGTGACGTAGTTGGCTAACGCGCTTGTCGTGTTGAGCTCGAATGCTGAGGACGGGGAGATTGAGGTTCGAATCTCGGTCGGGTGAACTGGGGGTGGTGTTTCCTAAATGGTTTTTCACTCTCCCTCCACGCAAATGCGGGTTCACTTCTTCTCATTCAACCTTCCCAATTCCTAATCCATTAGCGTAATTAGTACTTAAAGCGTATAACCCGAACGGGTAGTAAGACGCGGTGCCAAATATTATTATTAATAATTAATTAAAATGTGGTGTGTTACAAATAACGGCCAAAATAAGTTCAAAACAAAAAAAGAAAAAGGTATCGTAACAAAGTATAGTGCAATTTATGCTTGGGTTTGCTAGTGTATAATATTTCGTTTCACATATATTACGAGCTTTGAGTAAATATCTCCATTTTTCATCAATAGAGCGAGAAAGTCCGTGCGGAGTTCCGTACAATATATTATTTTTAAATCCAAGTACAGTAAATATTGCTAAATTGTTTATTTAATTTATAAACCAATACCACTCTGGTTTCACTTAGTCCTATTAGCAACGTATATCTATTTATCAAAATAATTAGTACTTATTTTAATGTTACAAATATTCACTAACTGTACAGCCAGTTTTTTTTCTCAGCAAGTGAATTTATAACAATTTTACATGAGCACCTCATAGTTTCCATTATATTGATTACAAATTATCTATTTATACATGCAACACACGCAACAAAAACCATATTACTGGGAGAAACATTTTTATTTATTAGCCAGTTATCTGTATTATTAATGAAGTTTATTACAAATTCACTATATACACACATAAAAGGTGTTCGGAAACTCATAGCCCAATCTGCACGTATAGCTTGTTTGAACTAAAATAAATACACAATCCCTATATATTAGATCCGGAAACCTATGCTAATAACATTAAATTGGGTTAAAAGTTGCTCAGCTGCTCAGGCATTCGTGTAGAGTGAGTTGCATAGGAGTTGGTCGCCCGGCAATGCAAATGTAATAATAATGCCAAGCAATTTCTGTGATATAAGACCGTTAATGATAACTCTCAGGACATACTCGCATTTCTAAATTGACTGGTGTGTTGTTTACTATTAATTGCTGGTATACTCTGCTGCCGTGCTCCAAGATGTAGAGGTGTGTAGTACGATGCATCTAACTCCTATGCAACCGGTTGTACACGCATGCTTGAACAGCTTTGCTCTCCCGGGGTTGTACGTTGAAACTTTGGACATAATTTAATTGTATTAGCATAGTTTTCCGAATGTAAGTGTACATGGCTTTGGCATTACTTTTGGTTCAAACACGCTGTATGTGCAGTTTGGGCAGGGACGGAGGCGCGCGCCCTCCATCCCCACGGATCCCCAGTTCTTTTTAAAGTTATTATTCGCACTCTCACGACAATTTTATCTTGCCAAAATAGTTTCAAGAAATATATGTTTTTGGTTTAAGTAATAGCAGGCGATTTTTTTTAATGGCATGCGGTCGGGTGCGCGAGGTTTAGCGACTGATATTGTGAAACCAAAACTTCCCACCCCTTCACCTCTTGTCTTCAAATGGCATGCAGTCAGGCGCGCGAGGGTTAGCGCCTGACATTGTAAAACCAAACCTTCCCTCCCCTTAACCCATTGTCCCCACCCTGCTATAGCTAGCTAGCATTGCTTATTCTTCTTTTGAATGTGCACTCCCTAAGGTTGAAAGCTTGTGAAATGTGTATTGCGTGATCCAGCAATAGTTGTTGTCGGTCATCCTGCGTGCTCTTGCATCTTGAGGATGTGTGTGGCGTGTGTGTTTATAATAATATTATGTAGGGTTATTTTAGGATAATGTTTATTTGAGATATATGTTTTAATAATTTTTGCAACTAGGCTTAATTTGAATAGTTCAATTCAGGTGCTTAAGACAACGAATATTGCAAGATTAACTCTTGATCAAAAAAGAGAATTGAAATCATTTATTAGGCCATGTCCTGAATTTTGTATGAAACAAAGTGAAAAAAAGATAAATGAAAATCAAATTTTTAAAAGACAGTTCAAGTCCAAAGATGCATACCAAAAAATGGCTGGATTTTTGGCCGTGATGTGGACAAATCTTTGTACTGTTTCCCGTGTATTTTGTTTTCTCCCAGAGAGAATGGTGAATGCTTGTGGATAGTAAAGGGCGTCAATGATATAAAACATTTAACAGAAAAAATCAAGAAACACGAAGTATCTGTGAATCACATGAATAGTGTCGTTGATCTTTCTTTGCTAGGCAAAGTAAACATATCGTCTAGTCTAGACTCAAAATCCAGAGAAAACGTTAAAAAAACACAATACTCAAATTGACAAAAATAGGCACATATTAAAAAGGTTGATTTCATGTGTTAAATTCTGTGGTGTTTTTGAATTACCTCTCAGAGGTCATGACGTATCAGCATCATCTACAAATCCTGGCGTCTACAGAGGTTTAATTAATTATACTGCTGAGCTGGATTTTGCAATGAAAGACCATTTAGAATCAGCCACTGTATTCAAAGGAACATCGAAACTAATACAGAATGACATAATGGACTGCATGCTTAATGTCTGTAGGGAGGGAATAGAAAAGCAGATACGTGATTCTGAATTTGTAGCCATCGAATGTGATGAGACAACTGATGTAACGAACCATTGTCAGATGGTATTAGTTTTTAGGTATGTGTTTGAGGGGTTGGTTTGTGAGAGGTTTTGGGGGTTTCTTATTCCTGAAGGAAGATATTCAGGCACCTTAGCAAAATGCATAATGGACCACATCAAACCTATTCTAGACACTTCAAAAGGAAGATTAATAGCACATACGTATGATGGTGCTAATGTTATGAGTGGCTCTGTTGGGGGTGTACAGGCCAAGGTTAGAGAAACATACCCATTTGCCTATTTTGTACATTGTTACGCTCATCGGCTAAATTTGATATTGGAAAAAGCAACCAGTGCAAACAGCACAAGTTCGAGTTTTTTTCTCAAACCTTTCTGCCATTCCCGCATTTTTTTTGCACTCATCTCTATGATCTGACGTTTTGGAGCAAGTAGTACAAGTCAGACTACCCAGAGTTGCTACAACAAGATGGGACTACAACATTCGAACTGTTAACGTTGTGTACGAAAATAAAGATAAGTTGGAGGAATGCTTCGAAGTTCTTGAGGAAAAATGCACCAAAAAAATATTGTTAACGAGGCGAGTAGCCACAGAAGAGCTTTCCAGGACCCAAATTTCATGTTCTGGCTAACTCTTTTCCACAAAATTTTACCTCACGTGGATATATCTTATCAACAACTACAAACCAGGAACAGGGACAGAGTAATGAGGCAAAATGACATTTGCATTTTTGAAAATGAGATGCAGAAAGAAAGGGGGCAAGTGAATGAAATAGAGAAGCAAATAAATGAGTTACCTGAACAACCAAGAAAAAGGAAAAGTAATGTTGAATGTAGCACCAGAGTGGGAGATGCTAAAGAAGTGTATGATGTCATTATAACTAATGTAAAAGACAGATTCGCTTTTACTGGTCATTTGGAGGCAGCTTTTTTGTTATGTAATAAGTCATTTCCCCAATTTTCTATTTGCTTTCCGGAAGAAAAACTCACGCGAGTAATCCAACACTAGCCTTTCTTAGGAAAAGAAGAATCCGGTCTGAATTGGGACTTTTATACAGACGACAGGACTTTGACATTAAAGGAGCAATACAACTATTGAACTTCATGGATAAAAATAAAATTATTTCAGTTTTCAGTGAGGTGACGAAGCTTCTAAAAATTATCATAACGACCCCAATGACGTCTGCTGAATCTGAACGTTGCTTTTCAACACTGAAAAGAATAAAGACTTTCTTAGAAATACAACAACAAATGACAGACTTAATGCTCTAGCGATGGTGGCCATCAACAAGGAACTTATCACACAAATGAAGGACGTTGACGACAGAGCTATGGAAAAGTTCATTAACTTAAAGGAGAGGCGTGTGGACTTCGTATATAAATAATTTATCTGTTTATTGCGTTATAGGTCATTACTCGCAAGTGTAAATAATGTAAATATCACGTATCCTACATATTAATGTTGTGAGATTGTGAGGACATTGAACATACATACCTATATATTTATGCACATTACACAGCTGCAGATTTTCTACAACACATACACATTCTTTGGGGTGAGATTTTTTAATATTTGCATGTTGTTTGTGATATTAATTTTTGAGTTTAACTAAATGAATATTTAGCAAAACATATTCCGAAATTTGTGTCTTCTTTTAAATATATTATTTAGAAATAATTTATGAAATAAACAGGCTGCGCCCTCCAGCTTCTAAAATGACGAGCCGCCACTGAGTTTGGGCTATGAGTTTCCGAACATCCTGTAATAATAATAATAATAATTAGCACCACGCCTTACTACCCGTTCGGGCTATACGCTTTAAGTACTAATTACTCTAATGGATTAGGACTTGGGAAGGTTGAATTAGAGGAAGTGAACCCGCATTTGCGCGGAGGGAGAGTGGAAAACCATTTAGGAAAAACCACCCTCAGTTCACCCGACCGAGATTCGAACCTCGATCTCCCCGTCCTCAGCAGTCGAGTTTCAACACGACAAGCGCGTTAGCCAACTACGCCACCGAGGCGGGTAACATCCTCTACATATTGTTCATAAAACACGAATCCTTGTCACTAAAAGCCATATATTTTTATAAAAAAGAAACCATTTTAATAGTAACGAAATAAACGCCAATGCCTTAAACTTAAATAAACCTACTTTTGATATAAGTAGGTTAAACTAAAATTATTTTACTCTTAGCTAAGGTATATGATATCCCGGTCTGGCTACTCTTTAGTTTAGGTCAGTGGTTCCCAACCTTTTTCAGACTGCGTACCCCCAGCTGGCTTGGTTCCTTTCCACGTACCCCCTACCCCAAATCCTCCAGCCATCCCCCCTCATCCCCTTATCCCCCACCCTCAATTTTTTTCACCCATTACAGATTCTGAAAATTTCTCCAAAAAAGGTATATGTTGAATTAAAATAAATGGTCTATTTTTTCATTATATAGTTTTTTATTTTTGAAGTAAGCAAACAAATTAACACAAATATTGGAAAAATGAAAAATTAATGTTGAGTTACATAATTTTGAAAAATTAGGCTCAAAAGAGGATAAATACAATCTCAAATACGGAGCTGCGTCTAATTTGCTTCTATATTTATTTTGTATATAAATATACGAAGAAAACGCCCGCTAAACAAGCTCCGTGCTAGCAAACGGCAACGAAAACATTATGGCTTTTCTAGAAAGTTCACTGTATTCGTCACCACGACGAGTCCATACGCTGACTAGGTTCACCATTCCACCATTGAAGAGGTTCTTCAGAGTGGTATCTGATGCGAGCTCTAGCAACTTCTTCTTTTCAGGAATCGACAATGAAGCCGGTTCAAAATATTCTTCTTTGAAAGGATTAGATATCCACCGATCTCCCATTTCCGGCTTTGAAAAATATTTTACAAACGAGGATTTTAATCCTTCCAGGTGCTCAATTATCTTATCACCGATTGTTAAATTTAGCTCGGCTTATGACAAGAAATCGTGAAGTGTTTCGAACACTTCAGGCTGTCCTTTTTTAATGCACTTTGCCCAAAAAAAATTTTTTTTTCATGGATTCAAATTTGTCGACAACTTGAAAAATGTTACAATTTTTTTGAAGTGAAAGAATGAGATTATTAATCTGGTTGAAACACTCAGGTATGCAAGGCTTTGTAACCATTCAAAATCATGAATCCTGGATCCAAGATTTTTAAAAGGATGCTCTTCCAAAAAAAAGGGTTAGCTCGTGTCGAAGTTCAAACAGCCGCGTCAGCACTTTACCCCGGGACAACCACCGAACTTCGGTGTGCGAAAGCAAAGTGTTGTGAATGATGTCCATGTCTTCACACAGTAATTTAAACAACCAGGAGCTAGTAGGATTTGCCTTGATAAAGTTGACAACTTTGACCGCTTCATCAAGAACGTTTTTCAAATCTGGAGGCAAAGGTTTCGACGCGAGGCTCTGTCTGTGAATACAGCAGTGCGTCCATTTAATTTTTGGGGCGACTTCTGCCACGTGTTCACGAAGACCTGAGTAGCAACCTTCCATGGATTTTCCTCCATCTGTGGTGAGCCCAACGCATTTTGACCAGTGAATTCCTTTTTCAACCAAATAGTGATCAATTGCTTCAAATACGTCTTTACCAGTCGTACGGCCCTTCAATGGGTGACAAATAAGGAGATTCTCTTCGAATTATAAGTCTTTCAAGTACATAACAATTACAAGTAGCACAGAATATTGCGCAACGTCGGTACTTTCGTCGACTTGAATAGAAAAAAATCACAATCTTTGACGTGACTTATGACTGTGCTCTCAACATCGTCTGACATGTCCCATATTCTTCGAGACACCGTGTTATTTGAGAGAGGTATTAAACTCATTTTATGAGCACTTTCCTCTCCAAGCATGCATCTGACAGCATCTTTGAGGCACGGTGAAATTAAATTTTCACCAATGGTGTGGTTTTTACCTCGTCTCGCAATACGATAGCTAATGTAGTAAGAGGCCTCGGTAGCTCTGAATGAATCACTATTGGTGGATTCAAAATATGTTTTAACGTTTACAGAACTCTGAAGTTTCAACCATCGAAAAAACGTGGCAGCTTTATCTTTATGCTCGGGATGTTTTGTATGTAAATGGCGTGAGAGCAAAGAAGGCTTCATTGAACCGTTGCTTAATACTTCCCCACATACAACACAAAGGGGCTTAGGGCAGTCCTCTTATCCTATACATGCAAACCCGTAGTTAATGTAGCTGTCCAAGTGCCTTCTTTTCTTGGTTATTATTCCCTCTGAAGAAGAATAAGAATAAACTGCAGTTGGTTTACTCGCATGCTCTGGCACTGGTTCTTGTACCTGTTGGGGTGTCGTATTGTTGGTCCAATCAGTGTCGAATGATGTGCACGGTACTTCATTTGGGGTTTCAGGCGACTTCCGCTTCCGCACAGATCCAGTTTTTAGCCACTTATCCATAGCGTAAATCACGTGATTAGTAGGTAGTTGGTAGAAAAATTGACGTATGATTGTAGCAATAACACGCATACGACTCAATACAAACAGCCATAACAAAAGTTAAACACAACACTAATTTATTCTTGGTTTTTTTCCACAGCCCGGCACGCGTCAACTATCAAATCTAAAAGACCGAGGAAGGGTGAGCCGCGAGGAAGGAAAGCGCCAATCCTGAACGGTGTGATGTTTGTGAAGGGTTGGGCGCGGGCAGGAGGGAAGGCCGATCCTTCCAGTGGACGCAACCCCTTAACCCTTCACAGCGGCGTGGGCGGGAGGAGGCAAGGCCGATCCTTCCAGCGGATTCAACCCCTCTTTCATTTAAGATCTTATTGATATGGAGGCCAATATTAAAACTGACAATATTAGTAAAAGTCTCTACCTACTTTTTAAAATTCTTTTTCATTTTTTTTAAATTCTTATTTTTAGCTGGTGGCCGCCATTGCCGTTTTCTTTTCACGTGCCCCCTAACGGCATCTCGCCAACCCCCGGTTGGGAACCGATGGTTTAGGTGACTAGACTTTGAATCAATAAAGGAGTTAGTATCGTTTTGAATTTATCGCTTGTAATCTAGTTATTTATTCCATGACTAGCTATCTGTGCTAACAATAATTTCATAGAAGTTCATAAAATATATATTATTCATAAAACATGACTTATTGTCACGATCAGCCAATATTTATTCCATGACTAGCTATCTGTGCTAACAATAATTTCATAGAAGTTCATAAAAAATATATTAATCATAAAACATGACTTATAGTTACGTTAAGCCATGTATATATTATTTTTAATAATACAAAAAGAAACGTTAATACCTCAACATACTTTATTTACGCCTACTTCTTATATAATTAGCTTAAACTAAAATTATTTGACTCTTAGTTAAAGTATGTGAAATTCCTGTTTGGCTCCTCATTTAGTTTAGGTGATCAGAATTTAAAGCAAAAGGAGCAAGTTTTTGTCTTTAAATAGTGGTCTTTTAATCTAAATATTGCAGGGAAGTTTGAACTAATTATATTAAATGTTTGGCTAATTATTAAAATGGTATTATCAGAGAAAATAGTTTATAGCTTACAATCAAAGAACCTTATAAAATAAATACTTAAAAATTATAATTAAATGTAATTATTTTTTATGATTAAGCCCTATATTTAATTTTCTTAGTAGTAGTAATGGCTTAAATAGCCAGTTATGTTAGTTACAGCTATCTTCTTTAAATTGAAAAATGATATGCGGACACAGAAATTAAAACCGGGACCTTTGGTTTAGTTCGCCAAAGCTAAACCCGATCCAGGAATCGTCCGGGAGTCTTTTCTTAGTAATGTTCGAATCGTCCTGGAGTATTTTCTTAGTAATATTAGTATAGTTTTAACAGTGGCGGCTCGTAGCTAGGATTAGTGGGGGTGCTGCTTTAGAAAATGCTTAGCCTTTGTTTTAAAATTGTGTTAAAGGGGGAAAACATGTATAAAAAGAAAATTTATTCAGGAACTTGATAAAATCTTACCAAAAAACTCTTTTTACTTTAACTTAAATTGTTACAGTTGATCTAATCATTTAAAAATTAAATCCATTCTTCTTGTTTTAACTTGCGCAAAAAGTTCAATAATTTTCTTCTTAATCTCTGGATGACAACTGAGTAATTTTTTTTTCATTGAAATTTCTGCTAGCGCGTTTAATCTTTCTGTTAGATAAAAGAACCGAAAAAAAAATTAATCAAATAGAATAGCTGGAAGCAGAATAATAATATAATTCTATACTCTTCTACACTTTATTACATTCAAGAATATGGTACAAGGTTTTTAAGAACAACACATGCTGAGTAAAAAAAACTTCCTTCCACCATCACGACAAAGCCGGCACTGTGAGAGCAACAGTGCTCTCTCTACCTGGCAGTCCCACTTTCCTCCCCACCTCCCTCCTGCGTGTGAATGCGCACAACAGTCAAACACCACGTCACTGCCAGTGTGAAGCACACAGTTCCATTCAAAGATTTGTGTATCTTTTTCATAAACTGGGGGATACATAAGTACTGACATTAAGCTTAAAGAATATAATAATATATTGTACTACAAAATTAAGAACGAATTAAAGAAAAAAGGACTCATTATATTAAATGTTGTCGATTATATCAAGTGGAAATAGGGGGTGCTGCAGTTCCGCAATGCCTGTACACGAGCTGCCACTGCTTTTGGCATCTAAGTGTTAAAGTTTTTGTCTGTTGGTTTGAAGCCAGTTTTATAGTTTACTACTGATTACATTTTAAAATAATTTTGTTTTATTTCACCTAGCAGGCTATAAAACATTAATCGGAAAATAAAATTGTTTAATCTTAGATCATCACATTTTTAATTGGCAAACACGACCATGATCCATTAAGCTAGGCTATATCTAATGTAAAGTGGTCAGGGTTTTAGGCCCTTAGCTCTCAACCTTTTCATTTATAAAATTATATTAGTTTTTCCTTTAGTTTACATATTAATACACTCAAGATACTGAGAGTACTAAACTGATAAATACATTGTTCTTTTCCATTCATCTAGGCCTAATTTAATTCTCTTTATTACTATCAAATGGTTAATTATAAGAAAGTGTGGGGTTTTATGGTAATTATAAGTTATGTAAATCATAACCAAAGTTGTAAGCAATATATGTTTTAAATTTCAATTCATTAACTTCATTTTCAGGCCTTTAAATTTATAATATAATAGTTTTTCATTATTTAAAGTCTTTGTTGGAATCTTAGTCATCCAAATTTATTACTTTTACTTTTCATTTTAAGCATCGTGCAATGTATCAATAGCTGAACCTGGAAGCTGGGAGATGCACCTGTTCTTGCACGTGTGGTCTTTCAGGGGAGGGGGAGGTTTTGGCGTGGACTCCTGGCCAATCAGTGCCTTTGGTTTAGCGTCTGTGTTTGACCTTATCTGGAAGGAAAGCGTCAGACGCGGTCACTGGCCGGTTAGCACGCAAAGAGTAGAGACGCGACAGGGACTGACCGATTAGCACTCAAATAGTAAAGACACGTACTATTTGTGAACTTATCCTAAAGTGTAGAGACAGTCTCGAGATGGGGGAAAGTAGAGGGAGCCTAGGTGGCTAAATAATATATTTTTCTAAATTAAGCATATGTGATGATACCCTGTAAAGGATTGCTTTAAAATAAAACTTAAAAATTAAATGTTACGCTAAATAATCTTTTTTTTTTGAATTGGCTGTGTACCTCTACCCCCACCATTATATATATAGCCCCGAAATGCTCTACCGAAACTGACTGCCGTGGACGACGACAACACAAGAAGAATACGAGAAGGTGAGCCTGGTGTTCTCAACAGCTGACCAGAGCTGACGGGTTACACTAACTGAACCAAATATAAGATACATACTGGTGTGTTAAGTTTTTTTTAAATGAAATTTACTATCACACTTGAGTGGAGAGGAGGGAAATCATTTCTTTGTTCGAGTGTTTGGTGTTTGGTGGTTATTTCTAGTATTTACGATAGTTCTTATGTCATTCTTTTACTAAAATAATGAAAAACTAATATGTAAGATACTTTTTAAAAAAAATCCTTAAGATGGATTTTGTACAGTTCACCTGACTATACTTAATCTGTTTAAGCCAAGGTCATTTCAAGTAGAAATGTCTGAAATCAAATCTATTAATTCATTTATTTATCATCAATGCTATAGCTTAATTTTCTAGTGAAAACATAAAATAGATTGGTGTTGATATTTAGTCTGAGCATCTTCATATGTTTACTCGGACTCGTTTAGCCGCCATTATTTAACAAATGTTGAGCGTTGTAGTCACTTTCCAAGTAGTAGTGGTAAAATTGGCGTTGCCATAGTGACGCGTTGTTTTTCATGAGGTTTCACCTATCAGAATCTGTTTTTAGGTTAAAATCTTGGTTCGCGTATTTAGTAAGCACAGGCCTAGGTTCTAACTATATATATAGATATAACATTNTATATATATATATATATATTAATTGTAATACAGTACAAAGATTTATTTTAAGTTACTTGACAAAATGTTTTATCTCTATAAAGAAAACCTCTTTTCACTTTATGAGCTAATTTTATGTTTGGAAGAAAATACAGTAAAGTTAAATAGAAAAATGTAAAAGTAACAAATACAATATGGTTTTTACAATGAAAAGAAGAATATAGTAGAGGGATCCAATGTATTTGATTTTTTGCCCAAATGATACAAATTCTCTTGATCTAGATCAAGTCAAAGAAACAGGCATTTTGTTAGATGTGTTTCTATGAAATTTTGAAAGTGCATTAAAATGAATATCAAAATATTTTTAATATACTGTATCATTGTAGCATTTTTAAATACATTTTACAAATTAAAAATTTAAATAAACTGGATCTTTTCACTCAATTGACAACTTCGCCTTTTATTTATGAATAATGGTCAATTAGGTCGATTTTAATTAGAATTTACAATATAAAAGCTAGGCAAATTTTTATATAGTAGCTAAAGTATTCTTTATTTACCCTTTTTTGCACGAACAAAAAGAAAAAGTACCAACTGCCTTATCATATTTGTCTTTCTTAAAATTCCTGAATATCATCGTTCTCATTCTATAAAATTTATTTTCTTGAACCCAAGAATATTGTCTAGTGGAAGAAGCCAGTTATTTAAAAATGATTATGGCAATTAGACAATTTAGTATGCCAATATTTAAAAAAAAGAAGTAAAATATTGAAATTTTATATTACATAGAATGGTGGAGAAAAAATGTTACATCACATTTTCAATAAATTCTACATATCTTATAAAACATAATAAAGTGATATACAATACACATTAAAAACTTATTACTTAAAATACTTAATGTTAGAGTAAATTCTTAGCTTGTCAATGAAATGACAAATAATTCCAGAGTGAATCCAATGCAAAACTCCAAGTCTCCCCGATTTAAACCCATTTTGGAATTATTTAAAAAATATCTTAACACTCGATTTGTTAAAAATAATTATATTTAAAATGAAATATATATATATATATATATATATATATATATATAGGCCTACATAGTACATACATACTTAATAAAACTGTGTTTGAACAAGATTCATTTAAGACAAATATAAAATATCATTTTCCTTAATAAATGGCCAAAATCCATTCTAAAATCATTAAAATCAATATTTACTGCATTGAAGTGAAAATTAGAAATCATAAATTTGTGTTCCCTTTAACCTTGAGTAAAGTGTTCTTCCCCTCTTTTCCTCCCCCTATTCCACCGTGAACATGGGGAACATTCAATATTAGACTTTGATCTAGAAGATTTTGTATGAAGGTTTTCACTCAACAATTTTAAATGTCATAATTTTAAAAAATCAACAAGAAAAAGTTTGTTTGTATTTTAATATTTTCCTTGGTTATATAACTTAAATATTATTATAACTTACTGTAGCATTAGCTACAAGTGAAGATATACTAAACATCTAAAAAAATCGACTTGCCCCTTTTTACCGATGCTGTGAGCGCGGAATCAGCGAGTGACACGACCGGCCCGAGCACAACAACACACCACGAGCAACTAAAATGACCCCGCCTTAGCATCGAAGCGCGAGCTCAAGCAAATAACTTGAGAAGATAAGGGATAACTCCCATCCCAAAACTCCAAAGAAAATAATGGTTCGAGAAGATAGTAGAAGCGTGGAGTTGCGTGTCGATCCTTTCCCTTGTTTGTTTCTTTTTAGTTTCCTTCCCATCCCCTCCCCTACGTTGTCCCGTCGGTCTAGGACAACTGGTCGCCGCCATCTGGGCGCCGCCAATCAGGCGCGGCCAACTGGGCACGCGCGAACTGGGCGCCAGGATAACTGGGCGCCAGGACAACTGGGCGCTAAAATAAAACTATTTTTTTATTAACCTATGCATTTTTTTATTCTAAAAAATGCACAATTTTTTCATATTTTTTTCAATTAAAATTAAAAAGTGATGGATAAAAACTAAAAATGAACTTTTTTTAATTAATCATATTTTTCAGCGCAACATCATATATTTTTCTTGGAGTATTTTAAAAAATAATTTTAGTAGAGGAAACTTAATATATATTATAAAGTTAGTCTATTTGATATAGTAAAATTTCTAAAAAAAAATTCCCAAAAAATGAAAAATAAGAATTGTGCGCAAAATAAACCACTAAAGAGGAATAAAAAGTAGCATTTATGTGCATCCTTATGTAAAAATTAAAATAATATCGCCGATCTTATAATCAAGCTATGACTTATTTCTGGTGCAGGTGCGACGAGATTTGGTTTGTTTATTCTTAGAAATCTCTCCTCCCCACATTATTATTACTTTTCTCTTATCCAGTTCATAGATATGCGGTGCAGGTGTTACGAGCTTTTATTTGCGTATTCTTAGAATTCGCCCACTCGACCCATTACCATTACTTTTTGCTTCTTCACTTCATTAGGTTTCGTCAACCAGAGTGGTTTGGACGAAATGGAACAAAAAATCGTGTC
>CABFVX010005677.1:0-18370 GCA_902151425.1 Timema shepardi | reverse complement strand
AAAAATCCAAGGTTGGCATGCTATCAAGTTTATTTAGATTAAAATTGGGTCTGGAACACAGTTTGTCATTTTTAGATGACATGTTTTAAATAGAATTTATATATATTAAATATATTGTCATATTGTGGCAATTTGGTATTATATAAACCAGGATGTTTAGAATAATTTTCCGCCAACAACAAAATCACATCCGAAGACCATGTCGGCGCCATTTCTATTATTTACTTTACACATAGTCTGAGTGGGCATTGATTGGTCGAATTACACAAACTAATGTCGGAACTTGTACGAAAATAGCGCATGTTCTATCCTCACAACTAGTGTGGTAGCCAGTACCAAGTGGCAGAACCAGTATACTTTTTCTGATTCACACGACGCTAGATGATCACGTGCTAGCTAGTGCTAGCCAGCACACTGGATTTTAAGTACTAGCTAGTGCCGTGTGATACGGGCTTAAGAAGTATTGGAAAGGCCAGTGGAGCCATAACAAGATACGAGGGCTTAAATTTCTCTTTTCCAGGCTTGTTTTGGACATTATGAGATAAGAGGTATTATAAATAGACGCAGAACAGCATATAGAATGTCCCTATAGTCAAACCTCATTTTCAATCATTTTAAAGATAAGTGGTATTAGAAATAGGCCGTCGATTTGTTAAAAATAAATTTATCTTTTTATTTATCATGATAAACAATTAACAGACACCCATTTAAATAACATATTAAAACACTTTTTGAAAGCTCTAAAATTTTCTAAAATTGATCATATGTAAACTAACCCTAAATTAATATATTTTATAAAAATCAACATACGTTATTATTAAATCGTGTAAAATAGTCCTCAATTGGCAAAATTGATAAATCTATTTTCAAAAATCCCACTTCAGTGGCAGAATTATCCAAGGTGTCAATTTCCTGTTTGACTGGTCTGCTGGAAATGGGGGGATCGATGTTCGAATACCGGTCGTGTCTACTAAGGATATTTTTCCCTCAGTGGTTTTCTACTCTCCTTCCACGCAAGTGCAGGTATATTACCTCTAAAACGCTTCCTTCCTCCTCCCTACCCGATCAGAGTAATTATAATAGATGCGTTCAGGCTGAACAGGCAATACAACATTTTTTGTAATTACAATTGTTCAAATATCCGTAATCAGCACTATTATTAATTATATTGATTAAGAAAAACCAATAATTATGAAATTATTTTTATTGTAAATAATTTGACAGATACCCATTTTGAGCCAAATCGTTAAAGCTATTTTCAAATCATTTCAAATTTTATAAAAAATCAGTCTTTGGTAAACTATCCTTTAGTGAAGTTTTCCTTAAAAAGCAAGTGTGCATTTCTATTTGTCATTTTGAAACCTCCACAGATTTACATATTTAACCAAACCGTTAAAGCCATTTTCGAAAATCTTTTGACTTTCCAGAAATGATTCTTCATTAAACTGCACTAAAATAAATGTTTACGTAAGTGTACAGTGTTATTTGTTAAATCAAACACTAGTTAGATATATAATTTAAATAAAATTTGTAAAGCCTTCTCAAAATATTTGTAATTTTCAAAATTCACTCTTAAATAAACTACCGTTAATATAAAGATTAGTGTCAAAATCATTAAAACTCCCAAAGTATAGCCATTCAATTTTGAACAAAATCATTCAAACAATGTAGTATCTATATTCAGAGACAAACAAAATTGTAAAATACATTTTTTAATTCAAGATAAAATAAAACGTAAAGCTTCATCATAATTTCGAGGTTGAAAATGTTCACGATTTCAAAAGGACTATTTTCTCTCTATATGATAAAATAAAAATCTACAAAAAAAAACTATATTTAAAGAATACTTTCTAACTTGTGAATAGTTATTTCATAAAAGTCAAACACTTAAATATAAAATACATCTGTTATTTAAATTCTACATAAGATTTAAATTATTTTTTTCTAAAATATATTAAACAATCTCAACCTTTCAAATTTGGATTAAAATATATTGGGGTAAATATTTTAAATTTCTCAGCTGTATAGCTAGGACCATTTCAAGTTAAATATAACATTTTTTCCAGCACAAAAGTGTATCTATTAACTGGACCTAAGAAATATATTTTTGACTATTTCATAATATTATGAAAAAAATTACTACTTGATGAGCAATGGTCCGGGATATAAAGCGCCTCGTTATTTTATAATTAATAATTTACATTAATGAGAAGAATTGTGTCATAAATTCTAAATGTCAATGAAAATAAGTTTTATAATGCCCAAATGTATTGTATATGTATGTATTTATATATAAATCAAACCTTTATAATAATATAGTAAAAGAGGAAAATGGTAACTTTTTATTATTAAAGATGCCCATACACACCCTTCCAGGTCGAACAACTTACTTACAACTTACTGTGACCACGAGGGCAAGATAGCCATCGGAACCGACAGTTGCTCATCAAGCATTTTTAAGATAGTGATAAGAAACGTTTTCAGAACTATTTAAATTTAAAGTAACTGAATATCGAGAAAAGCGGGGTATACAATTAATATTTCACATAGTAGAGCCGTCAGAAAAGGACACCAGCCTTGTCCCTAAAAAATAGAAACGCCATCAACAAAGTAATAATTTTCAAATATGGTGACACTAAAACTCAAATATAAGACACGTGTATATCAGAGTAAAAGGGTATAAAAAAAAAACTAGTGTGTAAAACTGTTTCCAAACAAGACACTAAAACAATATATTTATTTCTACTTTAAAGTAAATGAATTACTAAGGTGTAAAACATTGCGTGAAAAACAGTTTGAAACTAAACACATTTTTAAACTTTGGAAATTCGTGAATATAATATGACACTATAACTTTGTGTTATAGTTAATTATTTTTCTGGCTAAACTATTAATGTTAATAACATCATGTTTGAGTTCAAACAATACATTAATATTATAATAGGAAAAAATACAACCTTTTTTGGGGAAGTAAGGCATGCGCTGAGTTATTAATTTACTCTGATCTTATTTTGTATTGATTTTTATTTTTCAATTCGCCATACTTGGATGCAAAGTGGTGGAAATTAAAACTTTTATATTGGCATTAAAAAAATAATATTTTAATATTAGGGGGTTATTCTTAACTTGCCTCACACCCCCAAACAAAATCAATCATACAGTCTCTGGGGATGGTTTGTAAAACTTAGTACTTGGATGAAAAATAGTGCTAGATAGGTGGAAAACGATGGCATATTTGCATTCTTAATTTGAGGGTGTGAGGACTGGAAGGATAGTGGGAGAGCAACTGGTCGAATATTATAATCAATGAGAAAGTTTTGATACAATATTGAGTTTTTTTTATTGGTTAACTGGTGCCTCAAAGATTAAAAAATACTTGCTGCCCCTTCTGAAACTCATGCAGGGGTGAGGGCCGTGAGGGGAATCTAGAGGGAGAAATCGGACTACTTATTCCAACATTTTTTGTTTTAGCTTCCATCATATTTATGATGGATAGGCCTACAATTTATCAACGTAAGTTTAGAAATAATAAAATATTTTATTCAAATCAAAACAAGTAAGTGTATTAATTTGATTGATATCCAACTTTGTAATTTTTTAGTCTCTATAAAAATATAACAAAAATAAAATTTGAACTAAGCTTGATAATCCACCTCATGTAAAAATTAAACTTACAATTCAATTGTGGATTTTTTTCAATTTTTGTTTTTACTGTGATGAAAATGTCAATTAGTATTACCCTTTGCCTTTACTATTCTGGTATTGTTTATACTTAAGGCTTAGGTCTAATGTTAGTTACTATATTTTTATGAAAGAGTTTTTTCTTGAATGAGAAAATTAAACTGAAAAATTAGGGCATTTCTGTTTTCTATTAAATTTATTATAAAGCTGTGTCTTTATTACTTAAAATTATCAAACTTATGGTAACAGATGTATGTTTTAAACATGGATTTTGAATTTACTTGAGAAATATTGGGTGGGGGTGGGGGTCTTAAGATAGTACCACCCACCCCAAGATCAAAACAAGGGTAGCTCAAGCTTTTCCTTGACCCCCCCCCCCCTGCTCATTGTAAATCTGGGGTGGGCAACTCTGTCTGTTTTTTCTCTCACAATCATGGCTCTCGAAATTTAGGGCGGCGTATAAACGTTGACATGTCAGTTTCAAAACAATATGGAAACTTAAGTTTATTTTTATTTTTGACTTGTGAAGCCATTGTGCAGAAATAAAATTTTATAATTCTGAACAGCTGTTGTTATAAAGCGTCACAACTATCCGCAACGATCACAGCGCTTTCTCATATAGCGGCAAATCATGTAACCGAGAAGCTTCAAAATCTGATCAACTTTTATATAGGGTCTGGAATAGAGTGCCATCGGGTTGTCCCGATTTCAGATGATCTTTCAAAATATTATTCCCAAATTCAATCCTAAAATGTAGCATATATTTGAAAACAAAACAAAACCTTCATCCATTTTTCCACGGAGTGGGAGATCATGCTGTCCACAAAACAAGATTGCTGATACAATTGATCAAAATTTATACTTATTTTCTTAAACATCCTTGCTATACGCGGAATCTAAAGCTTCATGAACACTCCGTTGCTGTCTCTTCATCATTTTCTCAAACATTTTGGAAGAAACAACCAGACTACGAGGTCACTGGGTTTTCTAATTAAACTGGGCTGCTTCATGAAACTTGTGATATTTAAGGCAAGGGGAGACGGTAAATTGTCCATGTAGACCACGCTGAGTGGGAGGCCGAAATAGGATACAGACCCGACATAGAGGTCCCTTCGCGATAGCTGCAGTGGCGCAGAAACGTTTTTATTTGGGGGGAAGTGGTAAAAATACTCATGTGTTTTTCTAAGTGATAACATTTTTTAGATTTAAAAAAAAAACAGGAAAATGTAATATAGCTGTCCCTCACACTATACGAGTGATTGGTTCTGATAGATAATCGCATAACACAAAAACACTTAAAGGGAATAATTGATTTTAACATAGGTGAAATAGGAGAAAAGTGAATAAAAACTTAAAACTTGTAAATGAATGCCATTTTTATTAATTTATCAAAGTAGTACAATACTATAGGTCAATCTTCAATCCCCTGAAATTTGTAAACAAATGACATTTTTAGTTAATGTATCTAATTAATACAATGCTACAAGTACACTTACTGCTAATCTTCAATCGCATGATAAATTAACTGTATCTGGAAAATCTGGATTATTACTCTTCTTTCTTGGAGTCTCTGAAATGGTAAGCTTTTATTCTCTTGAAGGTACTTGGATGGTAGGCTCTTGCTCTCTTGATGGCCCTGGTGTGGTAGGCTCTTGATCTCTTAAAGGCCCTTGGATGGTAGTCTCTTGTTCCCTCAACAGCGCTTGGATGGTAGGCTCGTGCTCTCTTGAAGGCTTTTGATGGTAATCTATTGATCTCGTGAAGACTATTGGACAGTAGGCTCTTGTTCACTTGATGGCCCTTGGACGTTAGACTCTTACTCTCTTCAGGGGTTTTGGATGGTAGGCTCTTACTCTCTTGAAGGCCCTTGGATGGTAGGCTCTTGCTCTTTTGAAGGATCCTGGATGATAGGCTCTTGTTCCCTTGAAGGCCCTGGGTCGTTAGAATGAAGATTTTCAACTTTTTCGATGAAATGGTCAAGACTCGGCTGACGGGCAGCATTCTTCCTCTCTCTTTACAGTTATTTGTAGCAAGCCAAAGAACTCAGAACCTCTCTGGCAACTTTGGTACTTCTTTTCAAGTTAGAGTCATTCTCTTCAATTATTCTAATTGCACTGTCAATGTACTTAAAAAATCAGCAAATTGTTTTGTTGAAAGTTGTTTGATAGGCTCAACAACATAAGGCTTTTCCTCTTCGCCCTTCATGCCATTCTCCATTTCTAGAAGATCTTCATTGGTGAGTTCTGGTGAGTGGGATCGGAGCAATTCATCCTCATTTGCCTTGTCTACGTCCTAAAATCCAACATCTTGCTATGTCAACAATGTCATAATTTGAATTGGAAAACTCGTGTTCAGGATCAAAATCATAAGAGTCAGAAACTTCTAGCCAAATATTTTTCCAAAATCCCTTCATACAGGACTGTTCCTAGCTTCTGCCCCTGCATCTCCAATGTTGTCAATACCCCCTCCCTAACACCCAACTGTACAGTAAAGATAATTGTTATCCCTGGAATGTGCGCGAACAAGGTCATGCCACCACCGCACAGGGTGATTGCGAGATTACAGCTGATCAAGAATATATATTTTTTTAATCGCGTTATAGTGAAAACGCGTAAAGTAAGATCTCGTATGGCAAGGGATGCCTGTATTGTGTATTTTTCTCATTTATTTTAGTCATTTCAAACATTATAATTAATACACACAAAACCAGTTAAGAAAAATTATATCTTAAGCGGCTAAACTAAAAATTATGAAACACTGAAAATTAAAGTAGGTTTTAATTCACCTTTGCCCTATATTCGCTACTAGCTTTAAAACCACTAACTAGTTTTGCCATTTCAATTTTGTTGAAACTCTCAGGGTGTGCATTAAGCAGACACAGGGGATTTAGTCTACGTTGCCTCATCGTAGAGAAAAGATAGATTTTTATTCATATAGGCATTAAAAAAACATATTTCTGCAGTAGCTGATACATCTGGAATTACTATCGTAGTTTTCTAAATCTTTTAAGTGTGTGCTCCATGCGCATTTTATTAAATTTTTACTATGTTATCTTAGTGTGAACTTTGTATCTTGCTTCAACACTATTTTTACATTATCTAAATATTTTACTATATTATTTTTGGAAGGGTAGAGGGGGTAAAAATGATTTTTTTTTGCCGCCCTTCTATTTTTTTGAAGGTTAAAAGTTACCCCCGTACAACCCCCCTCCCCCTTGTTCCTGTGCCACTGGATAGCTGAGTAGATCAACCAAGGTAAGTTTGTAAGCTATTCAGATCTAAATGCTCTTTAAAAGCCAAAGTTTAGGCCTTTTAAAACTGTACTTTGACTAAGAGGAGCCTAAGACTTTCTTAATAATTTCAGATGAAGTTCGTCATCGGGTGTCGTATCTTCAGTTTTGAGTTTTTTGCACAAAAAAGTATGTCCTTCATCTTAATTAATTATTTTCATTTCAACAAATAAATACTTTCAGCGAAAATACAATACGTAAATTAATAAGTAACTACGCACTTTGTCAGCAACAGCTACACAGCACAATGAATGCAGGTAGACTGAAAGCAACAATGACGTGGTATGGAACAAAGTGAGGAATGTACAGACAAACAATGGCCAGTCCTCGTTCTTCCCATATAAACGCTGTCCTCCTTTACCGACGATTGACAGTACCATCTGTTGAATATTCTAGTTAAAATTTCCCACAAATCATCCATAGATCACCATGTTAAAATGTTACATGTTAATTTGAATCTTTACATAGTTCATCGCCCTGAAAATAATTATGCTGGTGCTCATGCACATAATTTTGTTTACTGTTTAGGTTGGACACCAAATTTTCTGTTTTCCTACTGGCCAGAATGTTCAGCTTGGATTGTACAGTAGGGACCCCACATCCGCTGAATAGTGTTACAAGTTACAAGGTTATAATTTGGTACTAAAATATAACACTCACCCTCCAGCCCACTTGGACTCACAGATTCACGCGCCATTGCCGCCTATATACTCCCTGGTTGCACGTCAACTTCGGACTAAAATGGGCCACGAGGTCGCGCACCTTCGCTGTGGAGTCACGCTCAAGAAAAGGTTGAGGGAAAAGGATTGTTCCACTCTCTTTTGTCCACGTGATCAGGCTTTTGTGCTATATACTCCCATATGGGCACTCATTATTTCACAAACTTCAGCGAGGTAAGCGGCGCTATTTGAGCAGATGTAGTTTGCGCATTCTTCTAAATTCCCTTTCGGTATAGTTATTAAATCATTTCAAAATTATTTTTTTGGACGTTAAATGTATGTCTGGTCTAAATTTTGCCTTGAACTTAAAATATATTTTTAAATTTAATTACTCTAATAGGTATATTGTGGAGCCATCTTTCATATTTGATTTAAATCCTTACGGGAAATTGTTTCTTTCGAACTTAAATTTAAAAGCTTTAAGGCCCTTTAATGGTAGCACTGGCTGTATTGCTTACAAGTAGATGGCGTTGTTTGCTACGACTAAGCTTAATATTTACATTGGCTTTAGGCCACTATAGTGCTAGCGTGTCATTGTTTAACGTGCCACCTGATGGCTAGGCTATTTGAATTAGTGTTAGAAATCGTTACCATTTTCTCTGAGGACACTTTAAAATATAACGTTAAACATGTTCTCTTCTGTCATCTAATTAGTGAATGTGGATTTTGGTAATAGTTGACTATTTTTCAGTTTATTGTTGCAACCCATGTAGTCGTGAGGGAACACACCTTTTCGTAGTAGATCTACTTTATCAAAAGAGATATTTTCTTAAAGTATTTTAATTAGAGCTTACCCAATATGCAACAAATTTTCAACCAATTTTTCAAGAGGTATGCTTAAAAACTGGAACGAGACAATCAATTGTAAATAGTCTAGACTGAATTAAAAATACTTCTCCATTTTGTTTGGGAAACATAATATTCTTTTGTCTGAAGACTTCCTAATTCTCTGAATTATAATATGGGTGCCATTTTTTTTAAATTGTGTAATATGACGGGCATTCTCTTGATATGTTGAAACTGAATATTGCACTTACCATGCGATGTGGCCGATATGCCCCACTGAAATGACAGTGGCCACGTACGTGCTCTTGACCCAACTCCTTCTCACAGATACCACACATACTAGCCGATATAAATTCAATTTCTTGATCTTGTAAATATACACCTAGTATATGAAGGAAAGGGCAACCAATTTTGAAGGAAACATTTTTAAATTAAAAAATCGTATACACTAAGTATATTTTGTAAATATACGTAAAGTAAGAAATGTACAGTTACTTAAAACATTAGTAAAATTTTCAAAATTACGTATTTGCAAAAAAATTGGGTGTTATTTTCAAAGGTAAGGAATTTAATAAATGTGTTTTATTTATATATATATATAATTTCAAAATTACGAATTTGCAAAAAAATTGGGTGTTATTTTCAAAGGTAAGGAATTTAAAAAATGTGTTTTATTTATATATATGCTTGGTTCCGCTTAGCATCCACTTAGTCAAGTTCTCGCAGACGGCACTCTGTGTGTAAGATTCATCACCCCGCTCCTCAATCCGGAAAACCCTTCAAACACCCCTATCTTCAATCAACCCTTCCCTCATCCCTTAAACACACGTCCTGTGTAAACTATAGACTAAACACCACACAGAGAAGTCGTATATGAATTATAGTGATATGGGACTTGTTATAATATGTAGCATATCCATACCCTTGGTTTCGACTGTAATAATCACTAAGAAAAACTCAAAACTAATTTTTCGTTGTTCAGATACTATTCAGCTGTTGACTTTTGTTTGAATAGTGGTCTTTACACCCACCCCTATCCCAACAAACCTTGCCTTTAAATCTGTCCAAATAAAATACATATTCATCTCGGGGGACAGAGTACGTGTTTATATAAAAAAAAAAGTTTTGTTTGTATAGTGACAAAGAGATGAATAATGTTTAATTGGTCAATAACATATACCTAAATAGTTTTGTTTTACACATAATTTGCCACCATAGGCTATGGCCCCCTGAACCCTCCTATGAATCCAGCATTGTTCTGTTCCTATCAAAGAAAACTTCAAATATTATTTCTTTACTAGTATTTTAATATCATAATTTTGCCCATTACAACAAATCTTATTTCATATTGTGAAGATTTTTACTTAATTCATTGTATCAAAATTTTAATATTTAAACTAAGTTTAAACATATTTTAAACCTCAATATGCTAAAGCATGATGTTGGTTGGAAAAACAGTTTAGAAAATTCAAACATATATTTTTTAAGTTCAACATTGATCACATTTGTCTATATTATATGTGTTATTTTATAGATATTGATGATATCGATCAAAAGGGACAGCTGCAGATAACATGGCTTGATGTATGAATATATTAAAATTGGTTTAGTTACACAGTTTTTCAGCAATCACATTCATTCAAGATTCATCCACTAACAGCGCTACATACATCAACGCACGGTGCCTATAGGCGTGTCCGATATTAACATATGGGTATTATCTATTCTTTATCTATGAGTATTGTTTTTTTTAGACGGTATTGAACCAGCTATTAAGAGTTAGACTGAGTAAATTTCTTGTTTTTCTATTTAAGTTTACAAATTCTGCTATATTTATTGTTGAAATTAGCTACAATAAATTTAAGTTTATATTATTTTTCAAGAATTTCTTAGTATGAAGGTTTTTGCGTAAATTATAATTCAACCTTTTTTCTATGGTCTATGTTGATACAGTGTAAAAAATGATATCTACTTTAGAGTAACACTGGTGCCTTTTGAAGATTAAAATGCCAAAGAAAAGCAAATTAATGGAATGCCCAGAGTGTGGAAAATCTTTTAAACAGATGGCAGCTTTGAGAAAACACATGGATAAACACGATCTAAAGCCACATCTTTGTGTTTTGTGTGGTAAATGTTTCGGCACAGAACACAATCTTACAGGTCACGTTTTAACCCACGGCCAATCTAACCAGTGTCCAGTTTGTAAGAAATGTTTCAAACGTGAATCCTATTTACAAAAACATGTCCTACTGCATAGTAATAACAAACGGTACGAATGTACCGACTGTGGAAAACGATTCCACCAAAAGAGTTATCTGGCAAAGCATGTCAAAATACACGAAGAAGTTCTGCCCCACATCTGTCATTTATGCGGGCAAAGTTTCAGTTTGAAGGGCATCTTAAAACAACACATTTTATTACACAGTGCTGAGTTCCCTTTCAAATGTTCCGTGTGCGGTAAAGGATTCAACCGTAAAGACTACCGTGATAAACATATGATGATACATTACGCCACAAAACAGCATCAATGTTTTGACTGTGGGAAAACATTTTGTCAGATGAACCACCTCCAACAACACTCTATGACACATTTGACAAACAATAAACACAAATGTATTAAGTGTGAGCAGACCTTTGAGGATAGAGATGATTACTTGCAGCATATAATGTCACACATATGCAATATTAGTATGCTAGATGATGAAAATACTATATTTTTTCATGAAGATTCTTATCCCTTTTCAATTGAAGAATGTCTAAATACTGACTATGACTAGGTAAAGAGTGTGTCGTGTTTAGTCATGAAAACGGCCGTTCTTAAGCCAGGTTACTTGATGGCTTTTATCGTGAAGTATCGTAGTACATACAAGTCCACTTGTAAACTCAATAATCACACTAGTTCACAAAAATATAACATGAAACATAAACTTCAACATGTTATGTTTTATTTATATCAACATTATTTTTGTAGTGCAAAAAATAAGTTTGTAGTATGACAAGTCTAGTATTTATTGTGAACCATAATTTATTTCCAAAATAAAAAAATGGATGTGTCAGTGATTGGTCATATGACTTGTAGCCTACTTGTCTGAATATAAATGACCTACTTTAACATTGTCACATGTGATGCCACAGAATTTTTTTTTTATAAAGTTAAGCTTGGTAAATTCTATAATTCAAATGATTAACTGCATCTGGGAAAAAAGACAAGAGCTGTTTTAACATGTCTAGAAATCTCTCATCCATTTGAAGACCACAGACTATGATGCACTTCACATGGTGGCTGGTAAACTACTGCAGTGGCTCCCTCCATTCATTGCACATCTGTGTGGAAACAGACTATTCTTAGCCAATCATTGGATGTAGTGGTTGCTTCCAATCTATTCTGATGCATTTCCTTATTTTATCTGATAAATACTGTAGAATTTCAACATCCTCTTGATTATAATTATTAAAGGAGCATTAATGGATTTTTACACTCCAAGTGGGGAATCTGTTCATAACTACTTGTAGAGCAAAGACAGGTATGAATCTTATTAACTATTTATGAGTTTTACCTTACTCTCACCTAATTATTCAATTTAAGAATTTAAGAACACATTTAGAAGTGATTAGTATACCAGCTGCACACTTTGAATCTCAAATAATATATTTAGGGTTGCCATTTCCATGGATTTTGTAGATATAAAACAGATAGCAGTATATTTGACTTTTCAAGGATATTCTCACTTTTTTGGAATTTAAAATTAGAGGTCACATTTCATACTTTTAACAGCTATTACAGAAGCCCTCAACTACTTCAAATGTTCTTTACATCGGGGTTTTGGGGTAGATAGGGCCTACATAGAATATCTCCCGCGTTTCTATTCAATATCTTTGACTGTGCTGTACAGCCAATAAGAAAGAAGTATTTTATGATCAAGGCTCCATTTCATGAAGCTTTGAGACCAGTCAGAGCAGCTTCCACCTTTCCACTAAACTTACCCCAATATACCAGGGCCTATGCCAAGTAGAAATTTGAAATTGTCACTTATGGTAGAGGTGCTGGGGAAGTACTAAAGCAGTTTAACAAACTAAAATCTCCCCAAATATTCAAGATAAAGCAGTTATACCCATTCTTTGCATGAGTAGGCCTAATCATAATCCTTTATCAAACTAGAACATTCAACATCTAGCAGTATTTTTTTTATATAACTACTCATTGAACAGTACCATGCTAACCATACTAATTCTAAAACTATCATGGAAGTCGATAAACTAAAATAGGCCTAAATTAAATCTTTGAAACAAAACATTACCCAGCTCAGAAATTGAGTATGTTGGACCTATAATAATTCAATCAATTTTTTAATCTGATAATTAATTACATGATCCAAAGAGCAAGAGCTCACTTATAGTAAGTAAGGACTATGGATTTACAGAAATTGAAATTTTACATTATTTTAAATTTTATAAGATTAAGAAGACATTATGAATATTTTATCATGAAATAAAGTCAAACAATCAAAACCAAACTTTTTTTAACAAAATACACAAAAAATAAAAGACGGCAGTACCATTACAATTTTACAGTTAAGATAATTTTGAAAAATGTGTGATAATATAGATAGGTAGATTCTATATATATATATAGAATCTACCTATCTATATTATCACACATTTTAAGTGTGAGATAAACCCTAAAAATAGAAATAAGTATAAAAAAAGAATAAAAGAACATTAGCAAATAATTAATAAGAAACTACTTTGAGATAAAAATAAAAGTTGCAGAAAATTAAACACTATCACAATAATAAACAATATCTGCAGGTATATATGGGGAAATAATAATGGATTCTAAATTGTTTACTGGGAATATATGTGTTATAATAATTGTGATTGAAAGCAAGTAGATAGGAATGAGACTTAAATGAGGTATTTTACAGTATTGAAGACCTATTTCAATCATAGAGGGTAGGTGGTCAAAAACTTTACATAATTTTTGTATGTTGGGTTTAAAGTTGTTCACTGGCAAAGAAAAAATTTATAATGTTTTTTTTTAAATTTGCTGATTTAAGTAAGCCAGTGATATGTTTGAATTGCAATATATATTATAGTAATTTTGTTTAAAGTTGAATTTGTTCAATAGTTTACAGAGTTAAAAGATTCATGATATATTTTAAGTGAGCCTCTAGTATGATGACTTGACTGAGGGAATTCTAGTTTGTGAGTACTTTTAAGTTTATTTTTATTTATTTTGTAAGCAAGAATGCCTGTTTGGTAGATAATCAGTTTATCGAGAGGCATTAAATCCAGATACTTATAAATTTCAGTAGTTCCATATTCTCTGACAGGTAATTGATATAATGATATAATTCTATTTTGGAGTGCAATTAGTCTTTTAAGTCTTGTAAAGAGTTATGTTTACCGGCTTAGTTAATGCATTTGCACATCTGCTTAATGCTCCTGCAATAGGAATTAGTTTTCTTGTTATATTATTTATGTGACTGTCACATAAGAGATTCATGTCAATAGTTAGTCCCAGATATGTAAGAGAGTCTACATATTCCAGCATCCCATTTTCCATTATTTTCTTTTTTATTATTTTTTTGTAGCTAGGTTTTGAGAATAGGATAAGTTTAGTTTGTATTTTTAATGAATAGAGAGTTTATTGATATGAATCCAGTCTATAGCAAAGGAGGGTACGTCGGATTCTACATTATTTAGTAGCACATTTATGTTAATATTTTCATAATATAAGCAAGTGTCATCTGCAAAAGGCTGAATGTGTCCATTCAAATTAATTTTGTGAAATCATTTATATAAACTAAGAAAAGAATGGGTCCAAGGATTGAACCTTGAGGAACGCCACACATTATTTGTTTATAGTCACTGAAGAATTTTGAGCTTTGCTCATTTTTTATCAGAACTCTTTGGAATCTATAACTTAAGTAATTTTTAAACCAATTTAACGGTGACTTTTCTATTTGAATACACTTCAATTTATCAATCAATACCATGTGATCAACTGTATCAAAAACCTTGGTTAGGTCAATAAACAAACCCATTCTCGAGTTTCCCTTGTCAATAGTATTTTGAATTTTTATTATTAGGTCAGTAGCTGCAGCTTGAGAATTAAAAGTTTTCCAAGAAACCATATTGTCCAGCAAAAAAAATAGTTGTTTCTATTTAAATATTCCAAGAGTCTATTTTTGACAGCTTTTTCTATTATTTTTGCAAGATTCGAGGTGAGACTAATAGGCCTATAGTTACTACAAAGATTTTTAGTACGTTTTTTATGTATAGGAACAACCAAGGATTCATTCATTTTATCTGGCACTATTCTATCTTCAAAAGATAAGTTAATTATATGTAACAATATAGGACTTAGACTTTCCTTTACTAGTTTTATAAATAGAGTTGTGATATTATCATTTCCTGGCAAACAGTTGTTGGGGAGGGAGTTTATTATAGAGAGCAGTTCTGAACTGTCCATCTTTTTAAATTCACTTAATCTTTCATTGTTTTCTTTTTTAGTTATGTTTAGTACAGATCCAACGTTTTTAATATTTTTAGCCAATTCTGGATCAACATTTATAAAGAAGTTATTAAAAATATTTCTGATATCACTTGGGTCCTTGGTAATGATATTTTTGTTACCGGTATCTGTAATTTTTTTTAATAACATGTTGGGATGTCTTATTGGTTTTACCAAAAGTGTTGTTAATAACTAACCACCTTTTTCTCATGTTCCTTAATGCTCTTTAAAACTTTTTGTTTTTGTAGTTTTTTAGTAATGCTCTCTGTAAATTTGTGACCCTGTTTCTTAAAATTAAGAAGTTTTGTTTATAAATTAAGCTATCTCTTGCTTTTTTAATTTTGATAAAGTATTTATCTCTAGTTGAGATTAGATTGAAAAGCTCATTAGTGAACCAAGGGGTAGTTTTTTTTCCTAGGAGACTTTTCTAAAATTTGTTCGGTAGAAATATTTATTGCTCTAGTAAAAGTTTCCGTTAATTGATTAAATAACAAGTTTATATCTGTACTTTTAGTATCTAAGAGTGTTTATATTGTTTAAATTTATCCAGATTTGTTTTAATTCACTTATTAATATTGCCATTGTCTCTCCGTGTATTATTGTATCTAAAATTGGGAGTAGCACAAAACAATAAAAACATCTTGTGATCAGATATATGATATTCCATGCTATACATTTTATTTATATTATTGAGTTTGTTATAAAGTGGTCAATAAATGATTCAGATGTATTACATATTCTAGTTGAGTAGCGGGTGTTAATACATTCATATCCATTAGTAGCTAATAGGTCTAGGTATCATGAGAAGTCTGATTTAAGTCTTTAACGTTAATGTTACTAATGATAAGGTTTTATTTTTGTCACTCTTAATGTATTAATTTTATTTTCCAGGAAGGTTAAAAATGATTGCGTATTATAATTAGGTGGTCTATAAATTATTAATATGTTTTGAACTGAGATGAAAGGAACATTATTAATGGTTAGCAATATGTAATACAAGTCCTCAGTTACCTCACTAGTTAGTAGGTTTGAAACCATTAAGTAGTTTCTAATATAGCAACACACACCCACCTCTTTTGGTATATTTACATACGTAAAAGGAGTTATAATTGGGAATGTTGTAATAAATTGCCTCATCACTGTATAACCAAACCTCTGTCAATATAATTAGTTCAGTATCTACCTTAACAGATGATAGGATGCACAATAATTCCTCAAATTTGTTCTTTATACTCCTAATGTTTAGGTAAAGTATGTTTAAATGTAGTTGACCTGGCGGTCTAGGGGTAATGTGTCGGACTTCTGTGCTGGCGGCCGGGGTTCAATCCTCGGTCCCGGCACAGATTTATCTGATTACCGAACCCTTCCTTCACCTCTGACAAGACATCTTGTGAATGTGGGGAATGCCAGGCCTCCACCGTGGTTCGGATTCCACGTTAAACTGTAGGTCCTCCATTTCATCTCACAATCACCCTACCATTACACATTAGCGTAAGTGCGTATAACCCGAGCGGGTAGTAAGACACGATGCTAATAATAATATATATAGAGAGGTCAATTTAATGAAAACATAAAGAACTGAAGTCGAGCATAATCATATGCCACTTTTAACATTTAACATAGTCACTTAGTTTGGTGCCTTGATGTAGGCCTACCTAGATTATCAAAAATTATGAACGCTTCATAACAACACTCATTAGACTCTGATCATTGAGAATAGACTTGTAGCACTAAAACCATTTATAACATAACCTTGTTGTTTATTTTATTCTCCATTAATAAATGAGAGAGCCTTGACTATCCAGAATTATGGAAACCTCATAACACTCATGAGAATGGACTTGTAGTAATTGCAACATTTGTAGCATAACCTTGTTGATGCATTGTATGGGTTGGGAAGATTGAAATCAGAGGACCCTGATATCTTCTTCAGTCCTTATAGTGATAATATTACTTGTTTGAGTTTTCTGCAGTAGGATTTCAGTTTATCTTGCCCAACAGAGGAGATTATCTCTGTAAAACTGAATTATTTGCAGTACTTTCATGAATACTGTAGTTGTCATCAGCTTATTTACATCAGGAAAGTTACCTATTATTCGGCAATAAGCTTTAATGCATAGTCCAAACATGTGAAATGAATCAGGTTCGAGTAGAAGATTTTGATAGCCATTGCAGCGTTTATCATGTAGGTGACGGCGTCTGAGTATATGAATAACACCTTCTCCTCGTACACACCATTCGGTCATAGCACTTTCAGTCCATCATTGACGAACCTTGGGATCATACTGTGATTCGTTTGCTCTAGCACCTTCGAGTAGATCAGAAATGGTTTTGATGGGGCGAAGAATGCAACTTCGCTACTATGAAATTGGCTATGTTGCGTCTCATGGCATGTTGTTTCATTAACACCAACATAAACATAGGAGTCACCAATTTTGTTTTGAATGTTTTCTATCACTTCTCTGTAACTTAGATGCAGGTAGTGTTTTCTGAGTGTGGGCTTGTCTAGAACAATTCTCTTGAAATTCTTCTCCAAGAATGTGAGAAACTGCAGGACTTGGAGTTTATACCGTGGAATATTAACTGATACCATTGCGGTGCACAGCTCTTTAAATAATTCATTTTTCGAAGAGGAAGGTCCCTGCCCCATGTGAGTGAGAAAAGCTTTCTTCTTAGAAGACTAGCTGTTTGTTACGGGTGTGAAGAGCACTTTTTAAATGTTGTTCCAACTGTGACTTCATGGAACAGCCTATCTTTTTGTCACATACTTTACATACAACAATCTTCCCATCAGTCATAAAATCTTTGTGCATTTTTATCCATGAATGTATCTTCACTGACAATGAGGATGACACTGGTGCTATTCTTACACAACACCTGTCATCTATCCCTTGCACTCTATTAACTGATAGTTGGTAAACTCACTACAGGTATGAAGCAGTGGTTGAAATAAACATTGGGGCTGAGGGAGGGCTTGGAATGCAATTGTGTGAGGAGCTTTGTCACGTGGGATTCTTGGAAAATTTGCTTGGTTGACCGCTAATGTATTTTTTTTTTTTGCTCCACTGTTCAAGCCTCTTTGAAAAGTCAGCTCACTCCAGTTATAAGTCACTTTCCTAGATTTTTTTTTCTGAGCTAAAATGTTTGACCTATAGTCCTTTCCACTCTTACTCTGCAGTACAGGTCTTATAGAGTGTGCAGTTGCCAGATCTCACCGGATGACAATGCAGTGGACCTAATTTCACAATACCTAAAGTTTAGGAGCTATGACTTTAGGTCTTATAAAATTAGTTCCAGTGAAGTTAGGTCTTGTAAAATTAGGTCTTGTGCCTTTAGGTCCACTGCCTGCTTGAACAGTTAAGGATTTTTAAAGTAATA
>CABFVX010005676.1:10314-44831 GCA_902151425.1 Timema shepardi | reverse complement strand
TATATATATATATATTTTAGCACCATGTCTTACTTTTGATTCAGATTATACCCTTATGTGCTAGTTATGCTAATGGGTTAGGGATGAGGAAGGTTGAATCGAGAGGAAGTGTACCTTCATTTGTGTAGGGGGAAAAAAGAGCAAAACCATTTAGGAAAAACCACCCTCAGTACACCCAAATGAGATTGAACCATAATCTCGTCATTGGCAATCTAGTCTATTGCGAGAGTACCGCTTTAGAAAATGTGGCAATTTAAGTGAGTTTAAAATAGCTCATTTGATTGCTTTCTCACAATATTATAGTGATTAAATGGCATCTATGACAAGTAGCGATAAATTCAGAAGTGTCAGCATAAAATAATATATTGTGTTTTTTTCCCCTATAAACCTTGCTCTTTACCTATATGTAATAAATGTATAATTTAAAAATTAAAAGTAGTGTTATGTGAAAATAACAAAAATATCTTATCTTCAACTCTGCTTTGCTTCAACTTCACATCACATATTCAAAGCTTCACTTATCATTTAAAAAGTGACCTCAACACAGCTTTACTAGTTTCTAATTGTATTTTCCTCTCTCGTTCAGGCAATTGAAGAGTTGAAAGAGAAGAACGAGCAGCTAGAGGTCGATCACACGCAGGAGATGAACAACATCAACAGCGACATTGCCAAGTTAAAGAACGCGCATGAGGAGAGTCTACACACTCTGGAGGCCAGTTACAACGCGAAGCTGATTGTCGAATATGACAAGTATCACGCGCTGGAGGAGAGACTCAACCGCACTCGGCGAGATTGCGAGGACCAGTTAGCTGCATTCGTCGAGACTAAGGTGCAAGAGATACAGCAACTCAATGAGAAATATCATGCACAGCTGCGCGATAAGAATGTGCAGCTGGAGGAGGTAAAGTAAACATCAAAAAATGTTTAGTAATTTTTAAACGCTGTATCATACTGCCCTTTTGGGTTGTACACATGTGAATTAAATACGGTACACTAATGTGTTAGGGACGGATAAGGTTGAATTTAAAGTTAGGTGTAGCTGTAGTAGCATGGAGGGAGTATGGAAAAAAATTTATGAAAAAAGCTTCAATACACCTGACCAAAATTTGAACTTTAATCTTATCATAATCTGCAGTTGAGCTATTGCAGGAGTGACATCTTAGACTTATTCAACCACCGAAGCAAGTATTTCACTCTTATAATGAGTCTAGTTTGTTTTGGAAGCATAACATAGTTTTGTGTCTTTTTTATTTTTTTAGCATCGTGTTGTACTACCCATCTGGACTATACACTTATGGAATAATTGCACAAATGTATCAGCAATAAGGATAGTTGAATTGAGAGAAGTGTACCCACATTTGCTTGGTGATAGAGTGTAAAACTATTTAGGAAAACCACCCTCAGTTCACCCGATAGGGATCAAATTGGCAGTATAGTTTATTGCGAAATTGAGGCCTTAAACCATGCCTGCGGTCACCTAAGCGGGCTTTGTGTCTTATTCTTAGAACAAAATATTGACAGTTAATATGACTTGTTTGTCAGCTTCATGAGGAGGCACGTCAGCAAGTGAAGGAACATGAAGAAATCAAGCAGCAACTGGAAGATGATGCTGACAGAGAAATAATCGAGCTTAGAACTGCCTTCGAGAAGGAACTCAAGGTACTGCAATCTCACTTTTATATATAAAAATCTGGGTAATAAGGGGTTATAATATATATATATATATATTAAATTTGCTAGTTTGTTAATAAGTGAGCTCCCACCACTAAATCTAGAATGTTCCAAACTTCTACCCAAGATATTCTATAGCCTATTACCTTACTAACGAGACGATAGAGTCAGCCACTTAGTTTACTCTTTACCTAATGAAGTTGACTTTGGTGAAGTGAAAATCTTGAAGCGGATGTTTACGTGCACATGTTTATGAATCCGAAAATTTCTTAAATTCTCAAATCTTGAAAAACCATAAGCAATCGAGGAATTCAAAAGTTTAAAATAAATCCTTACTAATTTTTAGTCGAATAGTGTATAAAAGCTATCCCAACAAGGCTTATGTGGCGATTAAAAAAGTTATAAAAGCTCTCTAAAAACAAGCTCTTGAGCTTACAGATTTGCATAAAAAATATTAAACTTCTGAAATGTTGCTTGTTTTTATTAAAAACCCTGTGATTTGGACAGTTAAGAAAGTTGACTTGGGTGATTGTTTTTTGTAGTTTGTTTAAATTTCAGTAAGGGTATTCATTAAACAACCAAAAGAAGATAAAAATGGTGCCCTCTAAGGAATCCAAGCAACGATGATCAACCTTTAATCATGGTCCAGTCAGTGTTATACACGCTTTTGATGAAGGACTGATGTGCCTTGAAACTATATGTTTTTGTTGTTTAAATGGTGAAGTTTGAGGCCTACATTTTTCTTCTTTCAAAGTTTACTGAACTTATAGATAGGGATGGGATCAAAAATCCCCTAAGTCCTTAAGGATATTTAAGGATTGGAAGTTTTTTTGGATTCAAGACTTAAATCCTTAAAAAAAAGATTTTTTTTTCCAATTTTTCAAATGAAATTTGTTTTAGAGCTCTTATACTGTTTATTGGTGGCTCAGAATCAACTATAATTATAGGATGAAATTAACAACAAGGCCCCAGACCAGTAATTTAACATTTAACTGAATGTATGAATGTTATGATGAGTGGATTATGAGAAAGAATGTCACTATTTAGATACTATTCGTATTTAATATTGTTGTATTATCAGTATATTGTATCTATATTTACTATAATGTTTGTAATTTTTTCCAAGATTCGGATTCAGATTTGGGATTCAAAGGTATGCTTATAAATAATGCAAAGTTTCTAATTGCCTTGAAACCGAGTTCCTCCCTTGAAGGAAGAGCGGGAAAACATCACAAAGCTGCGTGGGGAGACTGGAGTGATGCGGAAGAAATATGTGAGCTCTCAGAAAGAGATCGAAGAGAGTAAACATCAGGTCCACACGCTCCAACAAGAGCAGATTAAGTTCAAGCAGATCATCACATCTCTGGAGAGGGATATCGCAGACCTCAAGAAGGAGATCAACGAGAGAGACGGCACCATACAGGACAAGGTACTTTTATCTCAGCACCATACAGGACAACATCTGTTTGGCATGAAAAGGAAATGGTTCACTGTCAAGACAATAGGTCGCAAACCTGTTCACACTGTGTGATTACAGTAATTGACAGTAGTGCCACACTCTAATACTTCAAGACTGTGCTGCCATGGCAGTATGACAGTGACAGTAATCTCTGTTCACACTGTTGACAGTAATGTGACAATTGCTACCATGACAGCAACTGTCATGATTTATGAGCCTCATGTGAATGAGAGTTTTGGGATTAGGAAGATTGAATCAAGAGGAAGTGTACCTGTACTTGCATGGAAGGAAAATGGAAAGGATTAAAATAGTTGAACAATTTAATAGGCATATGTTCAAGTTTTGTGTCAAACAAACAAATATTGGAATTAGTCAAACCATTCTATTCAATTTTAATGAGTGAAAGGTTCTTAACATTTCATTTAATGATTTCTTTAATTTATCGAATCAATTCATGTGCAGCATTTCAATATAAGTACAACAGCAGATAATTTACTTGCTACATTTTAATTATCTATGTTTCTTGCAGGAAAAAAGAATTTATGACTTGAAGAGAAAGAATCAAGAGTTGGAAAAATACAAATTTGTGCTCAACTATAAGATCAAAGAGCTGAAGAATCAAATTGAGCCCAAAGACAGAGAAAACAAGGAGAAGAAAGAACAGATACAAGATGTAAGTTGGAAGAATATATATTGTGACCACAAACACTTGTGGCAATTAAGCAGGACATTTAGATACATTTTTAATAAAATTTTTGTTCTGATAAAGGAAATTTGAGTTACCATGAAAATTCCATATTCTTAAAAAAACAATTCTATTTTGGAATGAGATTGAATTTAAATAAAGAGTATTCGCTTCGATGGCCGAAAGATCCAATACATCACTCTTGCCCTAGATAGTTTTCCACTCTCCCACCATGCAAATGTGGGCACAATTCCTCTAAGTTCAACCTTTCTCATCCCCAATATATCAGCATAATAAGTATATAAATGAATGGGTACTAAAATGCGGCGGTAAAAAAACCGAGAGCAGGGTAAAATACACTCTTTTTACTCTTTTTTTTATAAGTTGGAGTTTGTTTTACTTAATAAAATGACAATACTTTTATTTTTTAATGCAGCGGTGACCTGGCGGTCTAGGGGTAAGGTGTCAGACTTCTGTGCTGGCGCCCGGGGTTCAATCCTCGGTCCCGGCACAGATTTATCTGATTGTCAAACCCTTCCTTCACCTTTGACAAGACATCTTGTGAATGTGGGGAATGCCAGGCCTCCACCGTGGTTCGGATTCCACGTTAAACTGTAGGTCCTCCATTTCATCTCACAATCACCCCACCATTACACATTAGCGTAAGTGCGTACAACCCGAACGGATAGTAAGACGAGGTGCTAATAATAATAATAATATTAATGCAACCTTCTCAGTATTTTTCACTTATCAGTGTGCACCTAAGGTCAAACAAGTTTAACACACCTGATATAAATCAACCATCAGTAGTCATCATAGTAGGGCTAAAAAAATACATATATTTAAAAAAAATCAAGGCTAAGGTGGTATGGTCATGTAAGGAGAATGGAGGAGAAGAAGATACCAAAGACGATGATGATGATAATGAGGTTGTATCCTATTTTAATCCTGTAATTAGATGGAAGTGGAGCTAGAGAACCTGCAAAAAACAAACAACAGTCTGGAACTACAGTTGACGGAACTCAAGGAGAAGCTGTACGCTACAGACTTAGAGCTAGAAGCGGAGAGGCAACGTAATAGAGAGAATAATTCCCTGCTTCGTCGTATCCGTATAGATCTTCACAACTGCTCAGGACTAATCCAGGAACCCAACAAGCTCAAGGAAAGTGTCAGGGTAAGATAGCATTCAAAATATTGACAAGCTATTTATAATTTATATTGGCAGCTCGTGACTTTGGTTCATGGGAGGACACAAAATTGAAAATAAAAATTGATCATAAAAATATAAACTTACCTGTTGTTTTTTTTGTAATGGGAGTCCATCCTCCTTTCAGCAATACAATTTGGTAAATATATGTGGGTCTTTACTTCCGTTTGATAAAATTGAAACAATGTATCCAAAAATTCATTTTGGTAGTACCTTTAAATATATTTGCTGCTTTCAAATGCAATGAAAGAGCAGAGTCTGATTCGGATGCAAAATCAACTAAACCCAATCCGGTGTTCAATCCTCGGTCCCGGCACAGATTTATCTGATTGCCAAACTCTTCCTTCACTTCTGACAAGACGTGTATTAATCACAACTTGTGAATGTGGGGAATGCCAGGCCTCCACCGTGGTTTAGATTTCACGTTAAACTGTAGGTCCTCCATTTCATCTCTCAATCACCCTACCATTACACATTAGCATAAGTGCATATAACCCAAATGGGTAGTAAGATGCGGTGCTAATAATAATAATAAAAATAAAAACCAAATAAATAAAACGGTTATCATAAGTAAGCCTTTCATCATGAACAAGTATAGCTAATTAAAAAGCCCCACAAAATGTAATACACTGTAATCAAACGACTTAATATCTATTTGTTGTTGTCGACATTTTTGTAACTTAATTTTTTTGCTCCCGAATTTATATGATTTAATAATAACTCATGTTTTTTTGCCTCTTTCTAATAAATGTTTTAAATCAGAAACACCACCTTTAATCCACGTGGAAAGGTTCTATAATCTCCCATTCACACTGCAAGACTTGATTAACCTAACAATGTCTTGTGATGAGTATAGCGTTTGTAATTCATGATTATGTAGCCTCCTCCACTCCCTAATATCCTCGTCCCTTTTTGGACCAATCTTCTTAATCACCTTGTTTTCAAACACCCTAAATTTCTTTTCAAAAATTAATTTATTCATGTGTTTTAAATATATAGCTTTTATTTTTTATTATTTACCTGATTATTTATTTTGAAAAGTTCGCTTTATTGTAGAACCTGTACCACAAGTACAGTCACGACCAAGAGTCTGCAAGCAGCAGGGTACAGGATGTAGATGCACAGACTGAGTTTATGAGACAGCGAGAACATTTGGAGAGGACAGTGGCGTCCTTGAAAAGACAAGTCACGAAGGGGCAGAGCAGCCAACACGGGGAAGGAATGAAGATCATGGAGGTATTAACTATAGTACAATTCTGGTAGAAACAATCTTTTAGTAAATACAAACACATTTTGTTTCAGTCAAAACTGCTAACATTTTACTATATTATTTGTTTTTATTTTATATGTATTGATAATATTTATGAAAAGTGACAGCTGCAAGTCACATGACTTGATGTATGAATATGTAAAAGTAGATCTTGTGACTTTTCTAGCTGCAAAGGGCTTTAAGCATTCAACCGCTGATAAGATTTTTTTATTTGGGATTTTGGGTGCTATACATTCTATAAGCGTCCATTTATCTACTAACAAAGCCATTAATGAGGAATACAAAAATACATTATTAATAACACTCTCATGCGAAGGGGGAGACTTAAAACTTGGAAACAATAGTATAATTATGGGTGCGCAAGTACTCAAACATTCGAGCTCAAAACGAGTTTAGTAGCTGCTCAAACTCAACTCCAAGATTATTACAAAGCTAAAAAATGTGAGTACTTGGAATTTTCCAATTTTTCTCGAGAATTTTGAATTTAATCAATTTCAATCTTTATTAAGATATTATTTTGTATAAAATTAATTTCCCGGGGAGGCCAAGAAAAAGATGGGAGGAGCAGATAACAGAAAGTGTTTAAATTAGTAGAAAAGAATTGAAGAAATTAAACGAGGAAGGATAGAGGAAGATGGAGGCATTTTACTAAACTGAGCCGGCCACAGGCTGGAAGAAGTTGATGATGAAGATGATAATGATGATGATGAAGATTCCCTCAATATTTATTTTTGTATAGAAAAAAACTGTAAAATCAAATTAAATATATTTTAAAATTCAAATTTGTGTAATTATTTTTTCAAAAAATAAATTTCATTCTAGAAAATCTATGTTTGTGTATTGGTATAAGCATGGAATTTTTACATAAACTCATCTTGAAATATTTATTGTACAAATAACGCTTTATAATAAGTGAACCAAACAAAAACTATAATTTTTATTCATACAGTATTTGAAGTGAAAAAGGTCTATGCACACACTAAATAAAACCTAAATTAAAGAATTGTTTCTTTATTCCAACTGGACTATGTCTAGGAGCCTTTAAAACCTGAGCTGTGTTCACAATATATTTGTAGGAGAATGTGTGTCTGATAGCAGAGATCAACAATCTACGTCGAGAGTTGAGATTGTCGCAGAGGAGAGTGACAGAGCTGCACTCTATCATGACCACCAGCCTCAAGATAGCGCCCCTCAAGGACACAAGACTTGGTGGTCAAATAGACAGTCATGAGGAGAGTTGTAGTTACAAACACAAGATAGAGGTGAGATATCAAGCCTTCACATATCATTATCAACTGTTTATAGCCTTTGGCCTGATCAGGTAAATTGACTTCATCTTCTTCTTTCCTTCCAGAATTCTTCTCTACTCACTTGTATACTTCCTGTTATCTGTGTCTCCCTCCCATCTCTTTCTTGGTCTTCCTTACAGTCTTTTCCCTACATACTTAATTTCTATCACATCATTCTCCTTGGGATTCCTTCCTTTTCCATTCTAATTACATGCCCATACCATCTCAATCTTAACATTTTTTTTGCTGCATTTGTTATTTTTACATTGAGTTATGTGCTAAATTAATTTTCTGGGTTTTGGTTGTTAAGTTTGTCATATCATTATGTTGTATTAGAGTTCTAAAACAAATTACCATTAAGAATTTAAATAAGAAAAGGTATTTTTTTCAATCAATCTTGATCTTTGACTACCTTTAAAGATTAAATTCCATCCCTTATTTTTACTGACAAAACACTTTGATACAAAAGGGGTGATTGAGTAAAATTAAAATGATCTGGTCACCAGAAAGAGTTATTCATACAAAACCAGTGTGGAAACATATGCTCTCTATTTCTAAATTAATAATAATTAATCGCATCCAATGTCATTTTCCTGTGTTTGTCCTTTATGTTATACCTTTTACTTGTTCCTATCTATGTGTCCTATCATTCTTTACCATTTTCCTTTTTCTCCCCTTTTGTGTTTTTTTTTCCTTTTAGGAAGTTGTGTTGCGCGTTTCACACTCCTCCCTGATGAGTTCCGATAGAATGAAACCTAGGTCGGGGGATTGGGCGGTGACGATCAATTTTCTTTAAGAGGCATCCATTACCTCTTTATCCATTGGCAGCAGTGTAAAGTGTGAACTGTGTTCTTTTCATTGTAAAGGCCATATTGTGTTTGTCCCCCGTTTTATATGTTTCTATCCACCTTTCCTATACCTTCTTCCAAATATAATACAATTACCTCATAAAGTGAAAAGAGGTTTTCCTTATAGAGTTATTTCTAAATTAAGCAATTCTTTGTTTTATGAAAGTGTTATATAGCAATAACTGTGTGTTTATCCAGGACTGCGAGAAGACTATAGATCTACTGAAAGGAGAGATTCAACGTCTTGTTCAAAAACTGAACGAGGAAGGTAAAAGCCAATATTTCGAAGAAACACAATAATTATGGATCTGCGAGCTTGTTTTTTTTAAATTTGTGTATTTGAAAAAGCTTCCGAGTTTTAATATAATATCTTCTTAATTTTAAAATGTTAAGATTATATTTTGTTTATTTTAAAAGTGAAATTGTTTTTACTGTTGACATTTAAAATATACTAACATAAAATGTAAATACCACATAACAAAAATGTGATATTTAAAAAGTATATGAAAAGCTCATGTTCTTAAACTAAGAATGAATGATGCATTTTTATAAATAGTAAATACATTGAAAAATAAGTTTAAAGAATGTAAATATTGGTTTTTAAATTGGAAATAGTCCTTTATTAGTCCTTAGTGTAATAATTGTGAATGATCACTTCCTCTGTTTCAATTCCATTCCTATATGCACAGATATGCATTAGAAATAATCTTATTATTAAATGTATTTCAATTCAATTTGTAATGCTTATAAAAGTTGATGTTCATACTTTAAAATGAAAAATAAGATGTAAAAATAATACTTCTAGTAGACAATTATAGTAAATATTATATAATAAATTATAGAAATAGTAAATACTAAATGTTTTTTATATTTAAATGTTGTAAGTTTTGTAATATATTTATTGTAACAACATAATTCTAGAACTAGATAATTAAATAATGCTAGTTTTGTATTTGAAAGTATTAATACATATTCTAAATATCTCAATTTTGATAACAATCAATATTACGTATTCTTATTGTTAAATTGTTTATTTAACTGAAATTATAATTTTAGAAAGAAACCATGTAAAATTAGTAAAAATAATTATTATTCAAAGTATTTAGTGATATGTTTAGCTATTTTTATTTCTATTACCTTATAATGGCAATGCAACTTCAATTGAGAATAATTCAAAATGGGTGAAGATATTAAATTAGTTTACCGATCAAAAGAGGTTTTAGATCTCTATTTTGTTATTAACGTGAAATATGATCTTAATTTTAACAATTTGTTAAGTTAACAAATGATTTATAAGTGAAATGGCTGGTATCATCCAAATTAAATAGCCAAAACTAACCTTTGTATTTAAAAATAGATTTGTACATACATCAAGAAGCAGCTCAAAAATGACGAGCTTGGCTGGAAGCACAAAATCAGAGTACTTCCAGAGCCCTAACAATAATACATTAATTATAAAAAGTTACATGGCTGATTCTACACGACAAAGAAATGCTGTACATGTGTGTAGTCATTTTAACATAAGTTAATATAGGTAAATTAATCTTAAACCTAACTTTATGTTGCTTGTTCCTTTTACATTTTCCTATCCATGGGTCCAATCCTCGTTTCTTTTTTACCCCTGTTTTTGGTTTCCTCTTTTAGGAAGTTGTGTGGCNTAGGAAGTTGGTTGGCACGTTTAACCCCCCCCCCCCCTCCCCATGAGTTCTGATATAATGAAAACGAGGCCGGGGCATTGGGCGGTAATGATCACATTTCTTGAAGAGGCAGTCATTACCTCTTTGCCCAATGGGAACAATGGAAAATGTGAATTGTGTTCCTCTTTCATTGTAAAAGCCATGTTGTGTTAGTTTATCTTTTATACATTTCTATAAAGTATCTTTCCAGTACCTTCTTCCGTGTATAGTACAATAAAGTGAAAAGATGTTTTCCTTAGAGAGATACAATCCTATAAATAATAGTTTTACTATACTTTATCAAAGATTTAATTATTTTCATTTTGTACAATTTAATAATTGTTAAACTATCACTTCCTTTTATGAATTTTACTGACATTTTCTAGAACAACAAATATAAATATATAGTTGGTGAAAAACCAAATGGTTCTCCTTCCATCTACAGTACGATTTTATTAGTAAGGAACTTTTGGAAGATACAAACGCATTGTTATTTTTAAAGCAGGGTCAAATCCATTATTTTAAAAATATGAACCCAAATCTTGGAAAAAATTATGAATATTTGAGGTAATAGAATAATATAAAATACAAATAGTAACAAAATGTTCTGTCTTATAATCCATTCATACAATCAGTTAAGTGTTAAATTACTGCTCTAGGTCCTGGTTAAGTTCATTACATAATTTTTAAACGATTCTAAGCCACTAATAAGCAATATTAGAGCTCTAAAACAAATTTTACTTGAAAAATTGAAAAACAATGGTAATTAAGAATTATCTTGAATGTGATATTTTCTCAAATTCTTTAATATCAAATATCCTAAAGGATTTGAGGGTTTTATCCTTAGTTATTTTATAGGCATTGATAGTATCTATCAAAGTTCATATTAGATGTTGTGTGATAGCACATATTTTATCATAAATTATATTTGATCAAAGAAATATGGGTTATTTCTTTGATCAAAGAAAAATATGATAGTATAATACTGTAATAGTATAAAAAGTAAAGATTTTTTCCCTTGCTGCTCACATCCCCATTCATTATAAAGTAACCTAATACTTGTCAGCCCGTTCAAGGTCAAGCTTAACATTTTCTGGCTATCCCTAAAGAACCGTTAACCAGCGTATTTGTCACTAGTCAATTGCGCGATGATGTTTAAAGTTGTCGGCTAATTTCTTATCGTTCTTCGTTCAACAGTTCGACTTTTTAAAAAATGAACTCCGAAATTAATTCTGTGCAGTACATTATAACATATAACATTAATTTTAATTAAAAGCTTTTAGCTGAAAAAAAAAGGCCAATGCCAATTTTAAATATAAACTATCCTTCCTCGAATAAATCATGTACTACCCATCGTAGACATTTTAATATAAACATTTATGATAAATATAATTGGGTGTGAGGTGACTAACAAATTATTTTGTTTCTTTTGTTTGCTTTCAAAGGAAGAATCTTCTACATAGATTAAAGGCGGTTTTTTCTTATTTAAAACATTTACCAGAAAGAACTAAGAATCATTAGCTATATATATAGATATTCAGGAACAATTTAGTGCGTATGTTCAACAAAAACAAAATCAGAATGAAAACGTTGACAACAACAAATACATTTTACGTCCCTTAATAATGTGTATTAAATTCTTTGGGGCTTTTTAATCAGCTTTATGTGGTCTTGATGAGGGCGTTACTTCTGATAATCGTGGTATTTACTTAGGTTTAATTGATTTTGCAGCCGAGCTAGACTCTGCTCTAGCAGTGCATTTGAAAGAATCAAATGAATTTAAAGGTACCTCCAAAACCATCCAAAATAAACTTGAAACATTGAATCCAAACGTTCATCAAACTGAAGTAAAGACCAAGATAAAATCAGAAAATTTTATTGCAGTCGAAGCTGATGAGACTACAGATTTTCCAATCAACAAAAAATGGTAATTATAATTAGATACGTTTTTGATTGGCAAATTTGTGAACGATTTTGGTCTTTTATTAAACCATCTGGATATACAGCACAAATTTTATCCAAGGTCATATTAGAAGAGCTTCAAACTAAATTAAATATTCCATCACACAAATTAATTGCACAAAGTTACCATGGTGCAGCCATTTTGAGTGGAAACAATAATGGTGTAATCATTAATAAAACAAATATACCCAAATGGCTATGTTGTACATTGCTATGCACATCAGTTTAACCTAATTATAGAATGAGAAAAGTGAAGATCTTCTTAGCTAATTTACAAGCATTCATTTAATTCTATTTCTGTTCACCTAAAAGAACAGTGTTCCTTGACGAAATTGTTAAGAAAAGGTTACCACGAGTGATTACAGCTCGCTGGAATTTTAAAAGCAGAACAGTCAATACTTTATTTGAATACAACTTAATAAGGAAAACCTCTTTTCGCTTTATGAGGTAAAGCGAAAAGAGGTTTTCCTTATTGAGTTATATCATTATAAATTCGCACCCAATGTCCTTTTACTGTGTTTGTCCTTTATGTTTTACCTTTTACATGTTCCTATCATTCTTTACCATTTTCCTTTTTCTCTCCTTTTGTTTTTTGGTTTTCTCTTTTAGGAAGTTGCGTTGCGCGTTTTACACTCCTCCCTGATGAGTTCCGATAGAATAAAACCTAGGTCGGGGGATTGGGCGGTGACGATCAATTTTCTTTAAGAGACATCCATTACCTCTTTGTCCATTGGCAGCAGTGTAAAGTGTGAACTGTGTTCTTTTCATTGTAAAGGCCATATTGTGTTTGTCCCCCTTTTATATGTTTTCTATCCACCTTTCCTATACTTTATTTGAATACCAAGACTCATTTAAAGAATGCTTGGAAAAAATCAGAGACCCTGATGAAGTGTATTTGAAAACACTAAATGAAGCAAGAGGCCTAACGAACCACTTAAAATTGTTCAGAATTGGCTGAAACAATCTCATCTAACTATGCCACACGCGGATATTTTTTAAAATCAAACACGTGTGTGGTAATGATGGCTTATATTTGGAGTAAGCTATAAAACAATTTGAGATACAAATTAAAAAAGGTACTGATGTAGTTAAAAAACCAGAGGAAAAAAGTAAGAAAACTTCATCCACCGATTGATATAGTAGAAATACTTTAGTAAAAGAAGTTTGTGACACTATTCTGACACAAATTAGGGATAGATTTGATTTTAAGTTACCTAAGTGCAGCAAAATTATTCATATTTTTTGAAGCTATCATAAATCTTTTCATCAAAATGTGTTAAACGAAACTGTTGCATCCTATTCTAAGGTTAGCATCATACAATGAAATAGTGGATAGAATGTAATTTACAATCATGATGATATGTGTGAAGTTGAGGGTTTGCTACCTTTATAGTGTTTATTTCACAAAATAACCTGAAAGTTTCAAACTATTGGACATTATTTGCATTACACCAATGTCAACAAGTAGATGTGAAAAGTGTTTTTAATTTTTATACCTTATAACAGATTAAGACTTTCTTGAGGAGTACAATGACGGAAAACAGACTAAATGCTTTAGCAGTTCTATCAGTCAAAAATAAATTTAATAATTACATTTCTGATTTCAACAACAAATTTATAGAGGTATTCTCAAAGATCAAGGAAAAAAGGATCGACTTCCATTACAAAATATAATAAATAAGAGGTGAGTTTATATTTTTATTAATCATTATTTATTTTCAATTTTGTGCCCACCCATGAAAAAAAGTCACGAGCCACCACAGAACAGGAATGACAGTCTATGGCCATTTAGTAATTTTTTTCACTGATCCCTTTCTTCAAGAGGGTATATGAAACTTAAAAAATGAAACTTTTCTACTCAGTTTAGTCTTTTGAATGCATGGATAGTGTGGAAACAGCACACACTCTAGAGAGTGATCTGGAAAAAGTATTAATTAAAATAATATACAATAAACAGCAGCATATAACTGATTTTTTTTAAAGATTAATAGATTTCAATAAAGAGTGATTGTATAAATTTGAACTCTTATTTTGTTTGTCACAAACCCACTACTTTCAGATTATTTTTTTTAAAATCGGTTTTAGTGAACTTCGGACATGGTGATCAAAATATCTGAGTCCATAGAGGTTCATTATATCCAAAGTTGACTGTAATTGTGTATTCATATTACCATATATTGTATTTGTAAGACGGTACAGGAAAGGTGGATAGAAACATATAAAAGGAACAAGCACAATATGGATTTTACAATTAAAAGAAGAAAACAGTTCACACTTTACATTGCTGTCACTGGACAAAGAGGTATTGGCTGCCTCTTCAAGAAAATTGATTATATCATCTTTGACCAATGGCAGCAATGTAGAGTGTGAACTTGTGTTCTTTTCATTGTAAAAGTCATATTGTGTTAATTCCTTTTATTTGTGTATATCCACCATTCCTGTACCTTCTTCCAAACATAATATACTAAATATTCGCACCCTATGAAAAAGCGATAAAAAAAATTGGTTTATGAAAAGACGCCAAAAAAATAACTCAATTTATCAGCCTTGCAAGGCAGATTGACAAAAATGCTTAGCAAGTGTATCAACTGATACTATTTTTATCATTTAAATTTACATTAATAAATTTAAAAAGTGATAGTACATCAATACTGAAAAGGTGGGAGCTTTATTTGAGCAAAATGTGTTTTTGGTTTACATAAAGTTACTTACAATTAGTCTTGTGGGGGCCTACCACTATAAAATTATAACATGCAGCAAAAGGTGTTTATGGCCTTCAATAACAAACTTTTTTAAGCATGCAAATTAAGAACATGGGGTTGTATCCATAACCCAGCATTTGACTATAACCCAATTGCCCTGCCGTTGACCCTCAACCCTAGAGAGAGAAAGGAAAGTTCACCCCCATGTGTGGGAATATAGGAGACATTCTTGATCTCAGATCAAAAAGGGCAGGATAGCTGAACGCCCGCGAGGGTAGTTGGGGAACTCCTTCTTGTATGCTCTGTGCTTCCCTAGAGCCCAAACCGACATCTGGTACATACCGGCAAGCGTGAACAATCCGGCTGAAACAAACACAAGAGACATAATGGGGGGGCATGTATTAACTAGGGGTGTACATTTAGACTTTTATATTTGAATAATAACCCGCCTCGGTGGCGTAGTTGGCTAACACGCTTGTCGTGTTGAGCTCGACTGCTGAGGACGGGGAAATCGAGGTTCAAATCTCGGTCGGGTGAACTGGGGGTGGTTTTTCCTAAATGGTTTTCCACTCTCCCTCCACGCAAATGCGGGTTCAATTCCTCTTATTCAACCTTCCCAAATCCTAATCCATTAGAGTAATTAGTACTTAAAGCGTATAACCCAAACGGGTAGTAAGACGCGGTGCTAAATATTATTATTATTATAATTATATTTGAGTAGAGTGGGAATAGTGAGTAATATAGAGCATTATCTGGACTACAAATATTTCAAGTTAAATTTCTGTAATATTATTGCTTTTAACACTACCTTTTCAGGTTGAACACATGATTATCATTCTAATGAATTATGGATGAGGAAGAAAGTATTTTAAAGGTACTCTACCCGCATTTGTGTGGAAGTAAAGTGGGAAACAATTTTAGGAAAAAACACCCTTAATAGACCCAACTGGGATTTGAACCCTGATCTCCCCATCTTAAGCATGTCAGTCTAATATGCCAATGACACTCCAGACCACTCTGCGAATTGGTTTTTTTTTGTAACAGATCCACATATGAACCATGACACAAACATAGTTTTTTTTATCAGAAAAAAGGAAATGGTAGGGGACTCAAGTGTATTATGAAATAATACTTTAAAAATGAATCTAATAATCAATTAAACTCAACATTTTTGAGGTGAAATTGAAAATTTTGAAGGAAAAAATCAATTTGATTCTGAACTACTAACACTTGACCGTTAATTTTCAAGTGCTCGCAGAGCCCTAATGACCAAACATATGAATGCTTCCAGACCTAAAAAAAGATTCAAACTAGGATTTTGGTCTGAGATACAGCAAGTAAGGATGTCAAATGCGATTCTTATTGATATCAAAATCATTGATCTTGATATGATTTTAGATACCTCAGTACTTATTCCTCAATTCCCAGTAAATGGAAGTACTGCAGAATACAAACAAAATTGCAAGATTTAGAATTAATATTTAAATGGGTAAAATCAAATATTTGACCATTCACTATTCAAAACTATTTGAAATTTTGAATATTCGCATACATCTAGTTTCAAACAGATTCTGTTAACTCAACCAGTTATTTATTTGTTTTGATACCAAGAAGTCATAATTTGATAGTTTTTCAGGACAATGATGGTGCAATTTTTTTCAATTTTTAACTTTCTCATCTCACATTCACAAAAATAATAATTGATGAGTCTCTCTACATGATAAAGTTGCCCGTGGCAGTGAAAACTTGAATAATAGCAAGTGTTAGTGTACATTTTATGTGATCTAACATAGTTTCAAGAGCAGTATACACCCATTTCATTTACCAATAGCTTTATAACATGAAAACAAGTAGGTCACCTGGTAAGCACTGTGTCATGATGCTAAAGGCAAGCCAACTGCCAAACTCGTACGTGTAGTTGGGGCAAGAGACAAATTTGAACAAGACAGTGAACGGGTTGGACGTCGCCTCGGGTATCTTGCGTAGTTTGGTACCGGGTGGCCTCAAGTTGCGGAGAGCGACATGAATACTGAGGTTACCAAGCTCACACAACTGAAACCAACAACATTCTTTTAGCAGTTCTAGATGACAGTTAATTGTGGTTATCAAAGTACACACTCAAGCTAGAGATAAGAACTTACAATAAACAGAACTAGTCCTGCGTACGCCTGCCACTTGCCGGGCGGCGTGTACAGTGGGTGGTTCACATGGTATGCGATGTATGCTGTGAAGAGCCAGTAGTAGGAGCAGTTCTTAAACAGGTTCATGAAGGGCATCGTAGCATTGGAAAACCGGTGGACAAATATTGTCTCTAGGAGTCTCTTGACATAATGTGCCACGTAACACCACATTGCCCAGCTGCGCACAAAACATAACCATGACAAGAGAAGGCAACTAGTCATTATAAAGAGACACAATAGCACAATTTAATTATCTCTTTGTCACCACATCTCATTTCATGTCCAGGTTTTACATGTATGAACTACAGTAGCCCCATGGCTTCTTTGGTGCTGACTGACAGCTCACAGCTGACAGCTAAAAGCTTTGAAAAGTTACCAGACCAAATTATGTATCCCTACGCCGAACCATATGATCTGCAAAAACATGTGTTTAGCAGCTGTCACTTCTGGCGGTCAAAATTTAGATATTATACCTAAATGTTGACTGTCAGAAGTCAGCTGTGAACTGTCAGTCAGCACCAAAGAAGCCATGGCGCTACTGCAACTACCCTAATGTGTTAAGGATTAGGACAGTTTAATTTACAGAAAGTGTACCCACATTTGTGTGGAAATATAGTGGAAAACTATTTAGAAAGAAAAAAGCATCAATACACCAGACCAGGGATCAAAACCTGATCTTCCTGTCATTGACAGCACAGTCTATTGCGAAAGTGACGCCTTGGACCTTTCTAACACCAAAGCAGGTCTACAATTTAATTACATGAAAGAAAATAGTAACTAAATAAACATAACTGAATGAAAATCATTATAAATAATTGAGACATTAAAGGATAGGAATCCTATCCAGCCTATAGTTTTTGAAGTTCAATGGTCTTGAAAATTTATAAAACAATCTATAAACAAATACATATTATTCTACAAGCTTTCACCGTCACCTCTATCTGGCAATAAGCCATGAAAAGATTTTAGAATAAGATGTATTTGTGCGAATGTGTTTTGTTGGATTTTCAAGAAGAGCAAACTTGCAAAATTGAAAGGTAAGGTGGCTTAAATCCAAGTATCCACTTACTGTACCACCTGGTGTACCGGAAGGGATGCAGCCCCCTCTCCATAGAAGAGCCAGGGTCTCTGATAGAGCCACACATAGACCAGCAGGGGGCCGGCATACTCCGCGAGGAAAACAGTCTTCCAGCCAATCTGAGGTCCAAGATCCTTGACGTAGAGTTTGGCCCCGCTGCGCATACCTAAACTCTTGAGTGTTTCTTCATCCTTTAGAGTCCTCCCCTTCACCTCCAGACGAAGGGCCTGTCGGTTTGGGTACAAGTTGCTCTTCCTACTGTGGACTTGTTTCTTGAGGTCACTCACAGAGGTTGAAGGACTCAACTGCAAGAGGATAACCAATCACACACACATACATATAAGTAACTTCTGGCTGCAAAAATTCAACTGTCACAAGATAACCAATAACATAATTGTTTTTAAAATGCACTCAAAAATAAATATGCATGGACTTTGATAAAAACAATGTCTGATTAGGGTGTCACTAAGATATATCCTTTATAGACAACCAAATATTCCATTTTCCTTGATTGGTTAAACATTTCCCTGATTCTCCTGGCAGTTAAGTTCCCTGACTTAACCAGCTATTCCATATTTTCCTTGACTCAGGTCACTCTGTATAAATATACAGATAGCCTGGACAATTATTAAGATGTGAAGCACCAAAAGTGTGTTTGTGTGTGTGTTAGTCTCAAGTTTAAAGTTTTATGGTATAGTGGTGTTAAAGTGATTGTTCAAGTGAAAAAATATGGATAAAATATCTTAAGAAGAGTAAGTTTACTTACATTTTGTAGAACTGCTATAGACTTGGAGCCTTGCGCAGCTAAAATTTCAATCTAAAAAAATAAAGAATAATAATAATAATAATATGCTCATTTTAAAAACTTTTTTTAACTGAATAAATAAAATAGTGTTCCAATAAAAACAGAGTCTAATTTTCTTGATATGTTGATTTAAACTGTAATTGAACATCTGTCATGAGCAGACATTAGATGACAAACTTTTTAAAGACGTCTCATTAAATCTCAGGGCACGTTTGACAGATATTCAAGAAATGTTGATATCACTATGTGAGGAAAATTAAAATAAATGTTTGCTCTGATGCAATATTTTAATTGTTTCGACCAAAAAAAGTGTTGATGTAAAAACTGCAAAAACACCGTCCTTATCTCATGTCCCCTACATTCCCAAATTAAGAGGTTTTGGTCACCTGTAAACACAGGAGAAAGATTAAATGTGTTTTCAGATATCAAACTTTTTTTTAACATTGTGTCTCGCAACCTATTATTATTAGCACTGTGTCTTACTACTCGTTCGGGTTATACACACTTAAGCTCGTGTGTAATGGTAGGATGATTGTGAGATGAAATGAAGGACCTACAGTTTAACGTGGAATCTGAACCATGGTGGAAGCCTGGCTTTCCACACATTCTCACAACCTATCCGTGATATACTTGTATGTGCATATGAGGTGGCGGAGAACAGACCACTGCAAACTTGCTTGTGCAGGGGTTGAGTGTAAAAGTAGAGGTCGAGGAAAATATTCATTACTTGTATATTTTTGCTTATTCTAAGTTATCGTGAATATCAAATCTATCCATAATTACTTTTAGATTAAATGGGGATTGGGAACATATAATTGCTGAACAGTAATGTTTTTAATGCATTATATACAAAGCTAAAAGTAACGTCACTGGCATCGTAGAAATCATTCCCTTTGATAATATGCATGTGTAGGTTGGATAATCAGTGTTCTTGCAATCGTAGGCGGCAAGTATTCCCACAAGCCACAGCATTTCAATCCAATAATAATAATAATAATAATAGCCTTTTCTGCCATCATTTTCCTTGCCCTTCTTATCTTCAGTTGTTTCCCAGAAGCAATCTGGAGGTTGTGTTTATTTATTTTATATTTGTACTTTTATATTAATTTTATAAGTTATTGTGTACTATGGCATAGTCAAAGTTTAAACTGCTTGTTTGGATCAATAATCTTGATGCTGCTTGGATGTTAATAAATTATTCATTTTTGAAAAAGTACTAGTTTATTAAACATGTTTTTTAAAGGATAATTTTCTTTGAGCCAAGGCTAGGCTTTATTTTTATATTTCTAATATTATTGACTAGTTTTGAAAATGTTAATCCCAAGTCCACAATTACTATTAAAAAATCTTCAAAATAGCTTATAGAGTATAATAATTATATAGTTTGAAAATTTTTTTGCCTTCGGCATTTGGGGGTATGTCCCCAAACCCACCGTTTTAGGTGCAAAGGTTGGGTGAGTTATAAATCTCCACCCCTGTGCATATGAACAAAATATGCTAACGTGTTAGGTATGAGAAAGATTACATTTATAAGAAGTGTACCCACATTTGTGTGATGTGAGAGTGACAAACCATTTAAGAAAAATTTAGTACATCTGACAATGATCCAAACCCCAACCTTCTCGTCATTATGTCAATGACTCTTATCGTGAAATGGAAGCGGGGACGTTAAGGCCAGCCTTCTTATGCTTTTTATAACATTTTTCAGGAACCAATAAATAAAATATTCTTCCAGTATGTACGTTTAACCTTTAGTTTTCTACAGATAGTAATATCAACATTGCATGAATATCTGTCATAGTCAGCCTGGAATTTAGCAGGGACTTTTTATCTTGATTTAATAAGTTTCTCGCCAAATCCCAACCTGTCAATGCCAGATATACAACAAACTGTTGATACTTTAACAGAAAAGTAAACTAAACCCTAAAGGATGTCCATCCAAACTATGTTTTAAGATTCCCTAACTTTTCCAGCCACTTTATATATGAATAGCCTATTAAATATTTTACAAAGACTGCAACTTAATGTAATAATATTTTTATACACATACACATTCTGAAATTGTGTCACTCTATGAACTGGTTAAAGGATCTGGATCTCTACCATGTTATCCTGGATTACATAAAATGGTTATTTAACTATTATTACACCAGAACAAAAACCCTCTTTGTGCACAATATAACCCAAGTATGAATACTGGAAGAATATTGTTCAAGTTTGGAGACACATATTTTGGAAAGCAAGAAAATGCTAATCAAAAGGAATCAGGGACATTTAATCCATATCATTACACTGCCAACACAAACAGGAAATGATTAGCAAGTCAAGGTTGACCTGACAGACATTTTAACAAACATGAACATTAAAAAATCATTTATTGAAATTAATTTTAACAAAGATTCATTTAATGAATTTTAATCTTAAAACTCAAAAGGTATTACTACTTGAAGTATTTTTAACATTTATTTTGTAATGGATAAAGATAGTCTCGGCACACAAGTTAAAAATGGTTTGTAATAAATATCTTATAGTGAAAGAAGGTATAAAAACACATTATGTACCTAATTAGTTAAATAGAGCTTTAAAATATAGTACATTAAGTGGAAAAATTGTTTAAGGTGTCACTCCTGTGTTAGACTGACCGGCTGACGACAGGAAGATTGGGGTTCGAATCCCAGTCGGGTCTACTGAGTGTGGTTTTTTTCCTAGATGATTTCCCACTCTCCACCCATACAAATGCGGGTAGATTACTTCTTAAATGTTTCCTTCCTCATCCCTAACACATTAAAGTAATTGCATATAGCTTGAATAGGTAGTAAGAAGCGGTGATAAATAATAATAATAATTATGCTTAACATTTAAAAAATGAAAATAGTAGTAGGTACAAGCATACCCTGAATTAAGACACTTTGGACTAACTACTACGCTTTTCAATTGCCCTCATGGCCCGAATTTGAGATGTTTACTTCGCAGATACAACACCTTAGTGACACGAAGCTATCGCTTGCATCATTGTCCTGTGATGTGTATGCTTTTTTTTTTAAATATAGCGCCTAGAGTGTTTATTTTAGTTTCAAATGTCGTTATCTACCCCGGGAGGTGGGGGGCTGGTTGGAGCACTCTTATTAAAGAGAAAGAGGAAAGAATGATTGGTGGTAAATGTTGTTTGTTGGGGTAGGATGTGGGGGAGTTGATGGGGTTGTTAACCAGGGATGGGAGAGGCTAAATCACTGTGTACAGGAGTATTTGAGAGGGGGCTGCATGTCTTTGTCCTCCGAGGAGTCTTGCTTGGGGAGTCCCAGGTCAGACATTCCCAATGGGTGGCGGCTGAGGGAAGTTGTCTAGGGCCTGAGGGGTGGCTGGAGGCATGAAGGGAGAATCGGGTGTACTGAAGGCATGGGCAGGTTGAGGTAATGGGTGGAGGGGGAAGAGGGTGTTGGACGATGTCATGTATCTGGCGTCCATGGCCTTCTCGTTCTTATTTCCTCCGCTCCTCCATCTCCCCTGGGAGTGAATCATGGGGAATCTTATGATGGAGCATGAGAGGCAGCCAATCAAGCGCATTAACTCAGAGGTTAGGATCCAAGGCAGCCGGTCAAGAGCGCTACCTCATGGGTCGAAAAAAGGCTTTTAACTTGTGAAGTATTTCTATTTAGCTTAAGTAATAATTATGAATGCGATTCTCCTTTCAACCCTTCTTCTCTTTCTAACAATTTGTTCATTTTACATGTATGCGCCTCCCTAAAAGATTCTTGTGGACAACACAAATTACATTAAATAAAGAGTAAACACATACACTGATAATATCTTAAATTACCTGTTGACACAGAGGAAACAATACTTTACATAAACTATACAGAAAATTATATGTGAGGGTATTCCTCCAAACACTCTTAAAAATAATTTTAATTAGTTTAGTCCAAACTCATGGCAACACTGTCTTGCACTGGGTCTCAAAATCTATGTTTGGTGGCTGCCTCAGGAAGGGTGTCCTTGGTCGATCACCAGCAGATGGCACATAGCAATGTATTATTTAAAACAGTGGTTAAGTCTGTTGACTATTGCCGTGTATCACGTGCATCAATAAGTGAAAAAATGAAAATTTCTTCGGTGGTCTAGACACTAATTTTTGAAAATTAGAGGTTTCTTGAAAATCACTCTAGGTGATTTTGTTTCAAATGTATATTTTAGGGGTGTTTTACAATGATGAATAGCACTGTAGACTATACTTACTTTTTAGTAAAAAGTTGAATTATAGATAAGCTTAGTTTAAATAATATGACTATAATTTTTTTAATTCAAAATATTTCTAAAATGGGTTCAACTTTTTTGTTCAATATGGAAATCTAGGAAGTGTTTTACATTATTGATAGGCCTCACTAAATCATAATTTTTCAGGTAAAAAAATATTTTTATCTAAAAGTGGGTAGTTAGTAACTTGGCTAAATGTATATAAAATCAAATATTTAGAAAAAAGCTTAAATGATTTTGTTCAAAATGAATATTTGGGTAGGTACGGTACTGTTTAAAAATGATAACTAGCCCTATGGTAAAAATTGAGTTAGGGCCTACAAAAAAAAATGTGTTTAATGATTGTTTACTGGTATCATATTTTGAAAATGGGAAATATTTTGAAATATGATAAAAGATTTTATGCAAAATATAATATGTGGGAAGTAGTGTTCTACATTATAAATAGCACTGTAATATGTTTAAAAAAAACAAATTAGCCAAGATTAGTTTACTTAGGCTTATTGAAAATTAATTATCAGTATTTAACAATTTTGTTCAAAATTTCTCTGAGGAGTGTTTTCACCTGATGATCAAAAATATTTTTCTTTTAGAAAAACTTATTAGGCCTAAAGAGTGTTTTACTATTAAATGATTACTAAGAATTTTGTTTTGAATTATAAAGACTATTACATTAGAAATTGATTGGGTCATATCATTTATTTGAGTATGCCTACTTTTTAAAATTTCCTTCAAGAATAATTTATCCATAGGACCTACTCTAACATTTTATCAGAGACCTTTATAGAATGAGTTGTTAAATATTTAACCCTCCTGTCTCCATAGCTGGCAAGGGTATGGAAAGTGGGTAGTTGGGGGAAGGGTCCAGATTCCCCCTGAAATTTGATGGCCCCACCTATGGGGTGCATGTATACATATAAAAAGTACTTTTATTGGCCAGGAAAATTAGATTTCCACTCCCTTGCTTTTGTAAAAGATATGATTAAACATTTCTTTCAGATCAATGTAAACAAATAGATTAAATTAATTCAGGAATGTACTTACCTCCATAATTTATATATAATTTTAAATAAGCACTTGGCATTCACAGTGATAACAGTACTAAGAAGTTCACAAACATTCAACACTCAAAACAGATTATAAACTATTTAATAATATGCATATTTGTCAACTGCTGAGTCAGGTAAACTAGTAGAACTAGTTGTCAGGTTACAGGTATCGATAATTAAATAGTGGTCTATGACAACCAACAACAAAATTCTAAAATTGTTCGAAGCCTTGACTTTTACTGGTTTGCGTTTATCAAAGACTACAGATAGATCACAGCACCTATAACCATACCACACGTTTACTCACCACTAGTTATTTCAAATGAGTCACCACTTGAGGTTTTAACTAAACTATGATTTTTATTGGAGCCTATTTTAGACCATCAACATTTATTGAAAGTCATTAAAATTTAACAATGTATAAGTATGCTTTATTTGATTTAAAAATAAGAAAGTTATCTTTTGCTTCAATAAGTGAAGAGTAAGGTATAAACAAGAATCTTACAATTGTATTTTATTTATTATTATGTATTATATATTTACTACAGTAGACATGTTCAAGGCGAGACTTAAAAATATATATTCACGAAATGAGTGAAGTCAATGTTTAAGTTTTTATGAACAGTATACATTAATATAGTTTTGGTTGACAGATTTAGTTGTTTTATGTTGTATGTTCCTGTTTATTTACGGTAGCCATTGCTTATTCAGGTATTTTATTTTTATGTACTATGTAGATTGTTAGCAGGGTTATGCTATTTAAATAAATATAATTATCTATCTATCTAAAAACTTTTATCATTTTTTTCTAAAGAAGCTCTAGTTTTTTAAAATCTTTTATCTTCTATTGAAATGCTTTGGAAAGTTGGACCAGTGCCACTCCAGAACATTCCGGAAAGTTACCGAAACGTAAGCTGTATAAATTAGTGAAGGGTATCCTATTTACAATTCAGTTGACAAAGTTCTTTGTCCGTTAGTTCTGTGCATCTTATAAGTGCGTCGAATTAAAGTGTCGCTATATTATCATATTATATAGAACACTACAGGTAAGAACTTAAATTTAAAATAATTAATTGCACCAATATCTTAACATTTCTTATTGATATTTAATAATTAGAATATAGAGTGGATCTAGTTGTCAAGTAAGTGTATTAGCACTTGCAACATTTATATTAATACGTAAGGCTAGGCTTTTACTGCTTTTTCGCCCACCATCTCGACTTAATATTTAATCCAGCTTTTGATAGGACTTGATTAATTTTATAGGTATCATTGTGGGCCCACTGTATCTAGGCCTATCTAAATATTGTTCATTAATTGAAAAAACTGCATCTCTTTAGGGCCTGGATTAATTTGAGCGAGTCTTAAAGTCCCATATTTCATAATGCTATATTTCTTTGTAGTCATCTAGGTAACTTTATAAAAGGCTATTTGTTAATTTATCATGTTAAGACTTGTTTAGAAAAAACTATAATTAGAATAATATGTAGCATAAACGGGAACGGGTGAAAAAAGACTATACTAGAGCAATTAGAAGAAGGTAATGGTTATTAAAACCGATATTTAGGGAAGAATAAAATATAAATAGTAAGTTGTAAAACAAAAAATCGCTTCAATTGCATCATGTATACAGCTGTTTTAGACATGGACTTTTTTTTAATCAGACTAACTTTAACATTTTTTTAAAACAAAAATGTCCTTATAAATAATTAATTTCAAACATATATAAATAAGTATCTACTAGAAAGTAAGGAGACTTGATACCTAATATTTTTTAATTTGAGGAATGCGTTTTCTACATTCAGAACATTTACTTTGTTATATTTATGTTGTATACATTTTGTGTAACTCCATTTAACTAAAAAAAATTGTCATAGTATAACTTGGCTAATTTTTAAATAGGCCTACATTTATTAGGCAAGGATAAAATTGTTGGTTCATGATCTTGTAACCTGCACAAGTGGGTACGCAAACTATAAGGCATTCACGAGCTAAGTTTACCTGAATGACAGTTCGAAATGTTACTAGAAGTTATCCCTAATATATCACTATGCCAACAGCTGACATCTATCAATTTGGATGACTAATGAAAACAGATGGTAATATATTAATGTGATAGTTAACCACAATGATTTAAGCGAATATTATTTATATATTTATTTGAGGTCTGACACAAAGTTTATTTATCGTTTTATTCCACTTAAAAAAATATTCACACCACTTTCACAAAAACTTCCAACGAACATAGTCTCAAAATGGTGAATGACGAATTTAAACCATATGATTGAACATTACGGTAAACAAGTTTTTTACAATGATGCAGACACGCAGTTGATGAAAATACTTTATTCAGTTAAATATTTCAAAATACGATAAAATAATCATAAAATCATATATTGTATGTAAAAAAATGACCAATTTTTTATTTTCCAAGTAAATACGATGCCTGTATTAAAAGGTATTGATGTGTGCACTATATTACACAAAATCAGTAACGTTCCAAAACGAAAAATAAGTACTTTTAATCATGTTTAAAATATTGTTTCGAGTTGGACAAAAAGAAATTATTAAAAAAAATGAAATAGTATGAGAAAACTTAAGTTTACGTTATTTTAAATGTAATATACAAACTTTAATAGTTAAACTCTGGCATCAAACGTTAGGCCATTGAATAGTTCAAAAATATCTTTTAAATGGCTGATAGATTTTTATTTTTTATATTCATTGGCAAAATTAGTTACCACCATTTTATATTGGTTATAAAAATACATATAGGTCTATATTTGTTTTTTAATTTTTCTGATATTTCTAATCGGGAGAAAAGTATTAAGTTATACTATTCTAGTTGTAATTTTATTTTAAATGAATTATCTTGCAGAAAACCACCATGGTGCTACACCAGATTTTATTTATATTAGGGGCCTATTTATCTAACTTAAGTTAGATCTGCACATAATCTACCGGAGGGGTGGGGAAAAGGATAGGGCTCTTTATCATTCTTATCAGCGCAGGCCTACAATCGCCCATATCCTAGTCATAGTCCATATTTATCTACTAATCTAATATTCACAGGGCAAAGCATTTCATAATTTGAAACATTATACATTGTATTAAAAGATAATATAAGAGAAACTTATGATATTGTTATTATTTTCCAGTTGGTGAAACATGCCAAAGGACTATTACAAAACTTTGGGCCTTTCTAAAGGCGCTTCCGACGATGACATTAAAAAAGCATACCGAAAGCTTGCGCTAAAATACCACCCTGATAAAAACAAGGCGGCAGGCGCAGAGGAGAAGTTCAAAGAAGTAGCGGAGGCATATGAAGTCCTCAGTGACAAAAAGAAGAGGGACATCTATGACCAGTTTGGTGAAGATGGGCTGAAAGGGGGTGGAGCTCAAGAAGGTCCTAACTCTGCCGGAGGCAACAACTTCTCCTACACCTACCACGGTGACCCGAGGGCCACGTTCGCGCAGTTCTTTGGGTCCGCCAGCCCATTCCAGGCTTTCTTTGACATGGGAGGTCAGGGGGGAACCAACAGGATGTTTGGTTTCAATGAGGAAGACATGGAAATGGATGACCCATTTACATCCTTGGGGATGGGTACGACCCGCCCCGGCGGGCCAGGGAATCCGTTCCGTTCCCACTCATTCAATTTCCACGGGGGATCACCTACGCGGGCCAAGGACAAGATCCAAGACCCGGCTGTTGAGCATGATATGTATGTTGCGATGGAAGATATCACGAAGGGCTGCACAAAGAAGATGAAGATCTCCAGGCGTGTTCTCCAAACCGATGGCTCTGCCAAGAAGGAGGATAAAGTGCTCACCATAAATGTGAAACCTGGATGGAAGGCTGGCACCAAAATTACGTTTCAGAGGGAAGGGGACCAAGGTCGCAACAAGATTCCAGCAGACATTGTGTTCATTGTCAGAGACAAACCTCATCCACTCTTCAAACGAGAGGGCAGTGATGTACGATACACAGCAAAGATCTCTCTTAAACAGGTAAAAACGCATTTGTATACATAGTATTAGTTAATAATAATCTAATAATTGGTAGTAGACTATGCACAAAGATTTTGGTCGCTAAATTGATCAATTATGGAGGATAAGTGTCATTCTTGCAGACATTTTTACTTTCGCTTGACCCTTCAGAGAAAGAAGCTACAGTATTGTGATCATAAAAAAATCAGGTTCAATATCTTGATAAATGTTATGTTTTATGATCCCTCTGAAACAAAAGTGCTTTCTTTGATGCCGTATAACATTTATATATGTGTCTTGGCTTAGAAGTGAAACCATTTTATTGCTCGGGCTAAAAGTTTGTATTCATTAGGTTCCCCCATAGTTTTTGGAATTTTATATTTGCATGTGTGTCTTTTTATACACAAACACATGCACATATGGACGGCTATGTCCTTCATTTCTCAGTGTTTCTGTGAGACTGTATAAGTCATTCATGAGCTAAGTTTACCTGGATGACAGCTCGAAATGTTACTAGAAGTTATCCCTAATATATCACTATGCCAACAGCTGACATCTATCAATTTGGATGACTAATGAAAACGGATGGTAATATATTAATGTGATAGTTAACCACAATGATTTAAGCGAATATTATTTATATATTTATTTGAGGTCTGACACAAAGTTTATTTATCGTTTTATTCCACTTAAAAAAATATTCACACCACTTTCACAAAAACTTCCAACGAACATAGTCTCAAAATGGTGAATGACGAATTTAAACCATATGATTGAACATTACGGTAAACAAGTTTTTTACAATGATGCAGACACGCAGTTGATGAAAATACTTTATTCAGTTAAATATTTCAAAATACGATAAAATAATCATAAAATCATATATTGTATGTAAAAAAATGACCAATTTTTTATTTTCCAAGTAAATACGATGCCTGTATTAAAAGGTATTGATGTGTGCACTATATTACACATAATCAGTAACGTTTCAAAACAAAAAATAAGTACTTTTAATTATGTTTAAAATATTGTTTCGAGTTGGATAAAAATAAATTATTTTAAAAAAATGAAACATTATGGGAACTTAAATTTACATTATTTTAAATGTAATATATAACAGGTAATTAAAGATCTTTATATTTATAACAAAACTGTGATCTTTTACAAGTGTTGGCAACCCAAATCCTAAACATAAGATTTTCAAACTGTCATCCAGTTAAAAACCTATTGTGAACGGAATATATTATTTCAAATGCTCGGGTCAATTGTTTCTTAATGTAGCTTATATTTTGTTTCACAAATATGAGCTTTTTTTTTTTTATAGTAATGTCTGTTTTAAGATAGATGAGAGAATCTGTGCAGTGCACCTTTTTTTTGTCATTGTTATGCAATCAGAAATTCCTCTAAATAATAATAAAATAATCCTGATAGACATTTTACAGTAAATAGCCTACTCTAGTATTTTCTAAACATTTATAACATTTTACTTTTTGGAGTGAACCCATATTTGGTTGGAAGGATAGAGAGAAACCACTTTTGTAAAAACCCACCCTCATTACACCCGACTGGAATTTTAACCCTAATCTAGCAGTTGTCAGAAGTCTAGTCTATTGAGAATGGCATACCTTGTACCATGTGGACGGGCCTTGTTATTTTACAAGTGTTTGTAATATAGGCCTATATCAAAAGTGACATAACATGTAACATGACTGTAAAAATACTAGATAGTTGATCCATTAACTTCTTTTAGATGTCATAGTCCTACCAAGACAACTGAAACTCCTTTAGTAATAAGAGTAATATGAATTTAAGTGTATTTTTGTTACCAATAGAGTTTCACTTCTCTCAAAAAGACAGCGTTGTTTGCATCAGATTGAGATAATGTTTTCTAGACTATTAGCCTATTCATTTATCCAGTTTCACACAGTTATAGAATGATCTGATTGTAAAATGGGATTTTTCTAACACACGAATCAAAACAATCAAATGCTGGGAATTTAGTATCCAGGAAATGGGATAGGCTTATTTGTGTCTGAACATATTTTGCGTTAAGGTTTCTCTTTTGCGTCCAACAATCCAAGACCCCAAGTTTTTTTTATTGTAATTGCGGTTCAGGTTCACTACTCGTTTGGATTACGCAGCATATGAACTAACTATGCTAAGGTGATAGGGATTATGAAGGTTGAATTTATAAGAAGTGTACCCACATTTGTGTGACAATAGGGGAAAATTGTTTAGTATAAATCACCCTTAGTACACCTGATTGAGATTCAAACCCAGATTTTTGTAATAAACACTTGATTCTATGTAAGAGTGACACTTTATTATACCAATTGACTACAGATAAGCCCATGCAGAGCTCGTACTTAGTCCCTAAAAGAGTATATGATTATTATTTTAAAATAATTCTTGTGGTCTTGTGTAGATTGTCACTTTAGATTGGACATTGAAAAAAGATGAAAAATCAGTCCTACAAAATCATTTCTTCATACTTAAAAATCCTCTGATAGCAGATGGAATTCTTTTTGTCCTCTAAAGCGCTAAGATGTAATAGCTTGTATTTTTCAACAAGAAACTCATATGGTTCATGTATTGTAAAAGGATTTGGAGAAACTGAGGAAAACCAGTAATAGTTTTCAAACCCTTGACAAAACTTTTCCTTTAATAGTAGTTTTTTTTAAACTTCATGACATTAGAAGTGAAGTTCATAATGAGCCAAAAAAAAAAGTTAAAGAAGCGGAAAACCTCAACTTCAAGTCAAAAGCTTGGAAATAATTCATTGTGTCTTGGAATTACTTCCAGGAGAAACAATACACAAAGAAGGCTATCCTTTATGGTATGGCTCTTTTGAATCAAAAAACTTGCAAAACTTTGTAAAGTGGCAAGATGATGCCTTTTGATGTTCATACAGACTGCTTGATTGGTGAGGGGAGGATCGTTTTAGTATAAACACTCATAGGAATCAATGACACAGATATTGAAACATTTTGAAAATATGTTTTTGTAGTCAACTATGACACAAAACAACAAGGAAACTTAACTAAAGTATCTAGAGCCTCTGTTTCATTGCCACCTGGTAATGGTAATTTTGAGAGAGGTTTTTGGACATTAGATTAGAGTGGGTAGCTACTATGAAAGAAATAACTTTGAATGCATTATTTAATGTCTAGACGCAAGTTTTATGGCAATAAATCTGCTTGTGCTCAGATTTCATTTCCTAAGGAAGAAATGTAAGTATCATTGGTGCATAGACCAAGCAAAAATAGACTTTAAATTTGACATTGAAAGGAAAAAACCAGAAAAGAGTGCAGCTAACAAACTTCTTAAGAAAACATCATAAATTAGATCTGTGCTGAAAATAAAGTTTTGAAGAACTGTGCGTAGCTCATAGGCTATTGGAAGGATATAACGTTTTAAAAATAAAAAAGAACAAGGTCAATATAGAAACATAGATACAATCAAATACACTGAAAGAAAACCTTATATAGGCCTAATAACTGTTTTGATAGGTCATAAAAAAAGAGGAATAAAAGGGCCATGTAAATTGTGATATTTAATATTCAAGGCACATATTAAAAAGAAATAAGAGTAGAGGTGTAAAATACTGTATATTTCTTTAGCCCTATTTTGACAGTAAAAAAATCAGCCACCTCATCAAGGATCAAGTAAAACCTTTTTTTCTTTACTAGAACCTTATGACTAAAATTATCAATGAAATTTAAAACTTATTAAAATTTAGAGAAACTGAAAATTGAACACAAAACGTTAATATGGTTTGAAAAGAGTTAAATTTTCATTTACCATAACCAACCTGAGTTTTTTTTTACAAAATCACTCTTTTGAGTGATATTTTTGTTCTCATAGTTTGGGCTACTTTCAGGAAGTAAAAAAAATCTAAGTGCTTAAAATGTACCTCAATATGGTATGAGCCTTGCCTCATATTAAAAGGGACCTAAGAATAACATTAGTGTATTTAGTATAGCACCTTTATTTATACATATCAAATATTGCCCAACTTTCTTGTTATCCACATATTAAAAATCACCACAAACATGGAAGCCATGGAAAGCATGCTAGCTGTTACCATGAGAAATAGGTTTAGTAATGATCGAGCAAGAGCTGTATTACAGGCTATATATGAGTTAATAGAGAAAGCAAGGTCCAAATGGCATGGCCATATGAGGGTGGAAAAGCATTTCAAGAAGAAATTATGTTTAAAAAAAGACCTCTAAGGAAACCTTAAAAAAGATGGTAGAAGTAGGTAGTGGCAAGTGTTCAAAGAACAGAAGAATGGAAAAAAGGCAGGGGTAATGTATGCGGCTTATGATGGTGAACTTTGGGACTTTATTTATTTGAAGGGCCTACAAATTATGCCAGGAATGGTATTTTCACATACCTTCCAGGGTTATTTTACATGCCACAATCAACTTCGGAGATGGATTTACTTCCTCTCTGAAGGAAGCTGTGCTATGGATTTTTATAGCTAAAAAAAATCTCTTGACTTCAGATGGGTTTGATCCAGGATCAGGTCCTGAGGTGAATATTTTACCGCAATACCACCGAGGTAGACAACTTTGATACTTGCTGTGCCATTGTTTAGTCACCCTGGCTCAATTCTCCATGTGGGTGTAGGTGTAACTAGCATTAAGGATCTCTGCTATTATTTACACTAGCTTTTAGCAACTAGAGCCCCATTGCACGATAACATAGGAAGTGATGTTTGTGTAAACTAAGACAGATGACTATGAACTTAGTGTCAATTGTGCTAATGTGGTGTAATTAAGTGTTGTCGCTCTGAAACAAACAGACCTTGTGAGAACTACCACAAGTTTGAGCAAATACTCCGGTAGCAATTTTGGTTTTAATAAAGACAATCTTAAAACATTAGAACTAGTTTTAAATTTAAAAAGCTTAGATAACAATAATTTGTTTCATTTGTTGGTTCTAATGTGTTAATTGGTCAGAAATATATATATTTTTAAAGTAAATGTGAAAAAAAACTAATAATTATGAAGTAACATAAAAAAAATGAAAAGGTTAGTGGTGTGCCCTTCACTCACCGATCTGTATTATTATCAAGTTAACATGAGGCTCTGTTCCAAAAAAAATTAATACAGCTTTTCATTATTAATCTTTTAGTACTAATTTTCTTTGACTTACACAGAAATACCTTTGATACTGTGTCCCTTGAGCAAATGTATTAAACATGAGTCTTGTCTTCTCATAACATACTAATACAATTCTTAGCTTGAGGAAGTTATATTAAGTATTTATCAGGGTTTAAATCTAGTTGTTACTCTTACCCCCTGAGGAGTGTTCTTCTTAAGTCAACAACCTGAAGGTTGATTTGATGACTACTATCTATCCCACGCTGTACTTGTACTCAGCCCTTCGGCTGGCTATGGCTGCCTGCACCATCTGGTGTAAATCCTGTGTACAATAGTTTCAATAATTCAACCTAAACAGTACTGTAGGTAGTCGGTTGGATTACCAAAATTTCAGATAATACAGAAAAAGGTGAAGGAGGCAGGGGAAGGTCAGAGAAACAAATCCAAATTATTGTAAATAGAAGTGCAGAATAGGTATGAAATAGGGTTTGTTAGCAATTATTCTTTTTAAGGCGGAAGTTTTTTTTCAATTGAAAGAAACATTCTTCTCTTTTCACCTTCTATATTTCGTACACAGTAAAATTACATTAGTGGGAAATGCAAAACTCAATCACAGTATTGAGGAGTACAGTGCCAACATTCACTCGGGCGGGCGAACAGAACTACAACCGCGGAGGTATATGACTCGCTCACTTACAAAGAAACAATGGTAGTGGGAAAATAATATGCATGTTGTGGGGATATGTTTAGTAAGCAAAGGTCAGACTATCGATACACTACTGTACTAGGGTAGTTCATAGTGTGGTGGTTCCCTGGTAGGTTCCACACTGAGTCTCTCTGAGCAAGAGTGAAAGGACCTAATTTTGGCAGGAAAGTTATTTTTACACATCTTCTAGGGTTCTTTTACATACCACATCAAAATGGTGTTGATGGCTTTACTTCCCCTCCGAAGGAAGTTGTGCTTAAAGATTTTTATCACTCAAGAAAAATCTGTTGACCTAACCTGGGTTTGAACCCGTGAAGATTGTAGCAAAACCCATTTGTGTGGTTACTGTATGTATGGTACCTAGAGTAAGTAGTTTTGTCCACTAGCCCAGTGCTTGCCTCACACAGAACAAGTTACACTGTGCTGAGTTTGTTGCCTTATAAGGTAGGAAGGCAACAAGCTGGCTTGTGACACAGTTTGTGAACATTTATGTGCTGATTACCTTACAGCTCTGTTTAGCCAACACAGCCTTGAACCCTGTCCAGCCACATCTCCTTTCGAGAAGAACCCCCCCCCCCCCCCCC
>CABFVX010005676.1:0-10137 GCA_902151425.1 Timema shepardi | reverse complement strand
ATTATCATTGGAATACTTGCATAAATGAGCCCCAGGCTGGAGTTTGAATCCCAGATAGGTGTAATGAGTGTAATTTTTCTTAAATGGTTTTCCTGCTTCCTTCATGCAATGTGTGTACTTTTTCACTCACTGCACCTTTTTCATGCACATGAGAATCATCAGTGTGGATTTTTACTATACTTCAAATATGAGAAAAAAAGGTACATTACCTGACAGTTCATCACTTCTGTATGGATTTTAAATAAGGCATGTGATTCAGTAAAACAAACAAATTATTAGATTTTAGTTAGGTTTAGGATACTGAGGAGTCTTTGCCTTGATTTTTTTAAATTGGATTCTTTTATAAATTATAAACCACCATTTAGTGTTCCTCGCCTAGCCATTTTTGAAATTTGGATGCCCCTCAAAGCTATTTAGAGTGATCCTCACCTTAATTACTTAGGATGGTTAGAAGAAGATATTTGAAGTGGTCTTCCACCACCAACATTTTGAAAATTGAATTATTTCAGAAAATAGGCTATTTGGGGTGGTCCTCGCCTGAAAATTCTTCAAAATGACGCATCTAGAAGCAATTTGGAATTGTCCTCTCCAAGACAATTGTGAAATTTGGATAACCTTGGAAGCTATTTAGAGGTGTAATATCAGAGAGTTTGAAATATATCTAGGGACGGAATTTATTCCAGGGAGGGGCAAATTATTTCCAGGGGGCAGAGTTCCATAAAGTTCCATTGCTCCTGTTGTCCACACATACTCTATATTCTGTATTCGGGGATGAACTGCTCTCGGTTGATTATTAGTCTTCTTTGATGTGTGGTAGTCTACCGTCTCTATGCGGAACATTGTTCGTTACTCGCTATGTACGACAATGTGAGTCATATCATAAATTGAATAAATGTGGACTAATAACGCACATGTGGACCTGGCTTAAGAGGTGTTTGCACTTAAAAGACAAAAAAAAATTGTCTAATTTATCTGTTGTATTTTTCTTTCTAAAATTTTAATTTTATATTTTGTGTTAATTTTCTTACTTTCATAGGGGGGTCAACTGACCCCCTCACCCTCCTTAAATCCGCGCCTGCCCTAAGTACAGGTTGGATGTCACTTATCACACTTTTGAGAGTATGCTATTAGAGTAGGGAAGGATTGATACTAAATGGTACATTGCACTAAATATTTAGGAACACTTTAACTGGCGATAAATCTATTCGATTACAGTAGGCAGGACATGCAGCGGGAATGGGAGAATTTAGAACTGTGTTCAGGGTATAGACTTGTAAAACCATTCGGAAGACCTAGGCACAAATGAGAGGATAACATTAGGATGGACCTTGAAATAAATAGAATTTAGTGAAATGGCCTGGATAGTTCTATCTCGAGATAGGGGTATGGTGTAATGAGGTGGGCTCAATTTAGGTGGTGTAGTTTTGTAAGTGTGGTGATGAACTTTCAAGTTCCTAATGCCATTGAGTAGGTACCCCAAACAAAATTTGATAATTATTTGTAATAAGAGAGAACTGTAAATAAATTATTAATTTGAGGTTGGAAAGGAATTCAACCTGACCTTTTGCAAGCTAGGATAGTATTTTCCCTTTAACTAAAATAATGTACATTTTTAAAGATTAGAGCGGTCTCTACATATTTTATCATTTTGTTTATATACCTTGTTTTATTAAGATCTAATCTTAATCTTAGTACTAATAGTCTACCTGAAATGGACAGGGAGTGAGGTGGTGAAGAAAATTCTCCTATTCCTAGCTTGTGACATCTTCTCATGAATTGCTCTCCCCTGTTCCAGGCTCTTTGTGGCACAACCATAGAGGTCCCGACGCTCACTGGGGAAAAAATCCCTCTGAACCTCACCAATGAGATCGTTAAACCCACCACGGTGAAGAGGATTCAAGGTCATGGACTGCCTTACCCTAGAGAACCCAGTCGCAAAGGTGATCTCCTCGTGTCTTTCGACATCAAGTTCCCTGAGAAGCTCTCTCAAAGTGTTAAAGACATATTGTATGACACGTTACCTAACTGAGATTTTAGCGTGCGGTGGTTTCATGAAGATTTGTGAGTGAATGACTTAATGTAAATGCTTGTGTGAAGCGAATGGAGTGTCGACGACCCAGACTTTACGCTGACTGACGTCCGAACAAGTTAAGTTGCATTTTGAACTTCTAAGGATTTCCTCTGTACATTTTTTTCATAGTTATAAAAAAACACAAATATTTATTTTTGGTAAATTAATGTTGCATCCATTAATTTGAGGTTTGTTGCGTCTGCAACCTTGAGATATCTAGTGGGAGATTTATTAATGTTCATTCCAATTTAATCTTTAGATGATTATTAGTCATTAATTTAGTTTATTTTTGGACTTTCAGAGACTACTTTACCAATGTTAAAATTGACTATTAAGCTGGCTTCATCTTGAATAAAATAAATTTTTACTAATGAATTGCAGTTTTTAATTAACATCGACAGAAAATAAGTTTTTAGAGTGTATCAAACATTGTGCATTTTTAAGACACCCATGCTTTAGGGGGCTACGAAGTTCCTCTTCTAGATATCTCATAATTATGGAGGATATTCATTGTTTCGTATTTGGCATTACTGCATTAACTAAAATATATTTAAACAAAACTTTAACAAATACATATTTTAGATATTTTCTTATGGGGTTGAAAGAGGTTGCTTTAAAATCATTGACATTTTATAATTTACCTTTGAAAAGTTTGTAGTTTTTCATTGTAAGGGTATGTACCCAATTTCATAGATCAATTACCCTTCAATTTTCAAACTTTACAAATTACACTTCTGTTTATTTAAATCAAACCTGGGAAATTTAACAACTTTATACCACCCCAACACCTGACCGCCAAACTTGTCATATACTCAGATGTGGGACCTTAATAAACTTGGGCAAATAGCAAACAAAAAGCTATACATAAATTTTTTTAAGTTTAAGCTTTGGCAGGCATTGAAATGTTTAGGTATTGTAACTAATATACTAAATGCAATGTGTTGACCAAGAAAATAGGGGATAATGTTATGGAAAATGGTAAATTGATCTGTATTAGGAATAGCATTGTCTTAACTGCTTCTGATTCAAATATGTTTTTAGTGCCTTTCAAATAGATTATTTTGATACTGTATTTTAAAACATTTTTATGGATTTTTGGATCAGGAAATTTCTTCAAGTAAATTTTATAGCCAATCTCTATTAGAAGGTAACAATATTCGTTTGAGTTTGTACCATTCTAGGGAACTCCAAATTATTTGTTCTTGGTGTACAATTGCCAACAAGAGTGGTCATTTGGTGTTCCAGTTATATATCTAGCTCTGATTTAGGTTAAGTACCTATATTAATTGTATTAAATATATTAACAAAGCTTAATTTAGAAATATTATTTTACTTCATTTTTAGACTAATTTAGTTTTCTGGTCTGTCAAGGTAGTTTTTTGAAGAAATTGTAGTAGACTTTTCATCTGAAAGGCCTTTTAGAAAACATATTTACTTGCAGTAAACAGTGATAATGATTTTAATCATTGTTATTATTTTATAGCCATTGATATTATACTGGCCTCTTGGTATAGTAGTCATTGTTCCTGCTACTAATCTAGGGGTCTCTTGCTCTATTTTCGGTGGTATCATCCTGGGGTATTTTTTGTAAAAGAGGAATTGTCTGAATGTGTACCATGGTATGGCTATTTAGGCTCAAGACTTGTACTGGCACCATATGAATTATCACCACCATCACATCATACCGCAGCTACATAGTGCCCTAACCTCATAAGTATGTTGCATATCTGCCATTGTCAGGTCCGATAAGGCCCTTCCTATGCAAATATAACTGTAGGTGTCAGAACATGGAATCATCTTGGCATGACAGTTAACAATATCTACACATGTAAAGTTTTTGCAGTAATGCATGATTTTCTAGAAGTTATCAATATGGTCATTGACTCACTTTACAAATGTATGTGTATATCTTCGTTTAATAATGTCGCTTGTCATACACATATGAATTTGGGGTGTGATAGGAGTGAAAATGTGAATAATGGAATGATAATTTTGATTTATAATTTTAAGCTTTCTTTTACTTCTGTATAGCCTAATCTATATTGTTTTTTGAATTTTACATTTTATATTTTGTACGTTATAGTACAATTCTTATAAGATCATTGGTTATGTATGTAATTCATAAATTTCAGGGTGTCCTAAGTACTAGTTGTTTTTTCAGCTTAGTTATAATTTCAAGCTTTATGATTTTTGGTAATTCCATGATGGGGTCAGGTAGTGTAATACACATGAGTCTCTTCGTATGATGGCAATAGCTTTACCTTATATATAACAAAATGTAAATGTTCCAAGACTAGTGGACACCTTGATTTATAAACACTTGTTTAAGTTTATTATGTTTATTTAGGTTTTAGTTTTGTGGAATAAATTTTTATAAAATAATGAAAAATGTAGTTTTAATTACTATTTAACACCAATCTATTAAATGTTAGGATTATGCAATACTTGTTTTGGAGTATTATTTTAGGTTTCAACAACTGTTAGAGAAATGGCCCCAGTACCTCCTTTTTAACTGATACCATTAGCACCAGAAATAACTTTATTTTCTTTTAGAACTGTGCAATGTTCTTTTTAAAAAATATTTTTGTTTTTCAACTACTTTTCATTCTCCATATATCACAATGATGTTTGCTGTATCAAGGTAAGTACTTTTTATAGCAAGTAATCAGACCAAAATTAATCAAATATTGCTTCAGTATGATCAGTTTAATTTTCTCTGTGTGGTGGCCTCAGCGGTTGACTTGTCAAGGGTGCCCTGAAATTTAATGACTGACTTTTTCACAACATTTAAAGTTGTCTAATGTGTGTGCTCCTGACAAGACATTCAAGAACTGTTGAGCCCACCATGTGAAGAAAATCTATTTTTACTGAAGAAATAATTTATTAGCTCTGTCCAAAAAAATCTAGTGTCTTCTAAACTTTCACCTTGAAAAATATTCTGGGGTCAAATTCTACATTGCTAATAAAATACATTTTGTATGACTGTGCAGTAGATTAAATTAAACTTGTTTGAAAAAATGGTTTAGTTTATTTTTGATAAAAACTATAAAATCACTGACCTTTGAGGTGGCTAACTGTCTTGGTCAGCGAGAAAGTATCAATCGGGCTACACTGCTTAAAACCCGCCTCAGTGGCGTAATTGGCTAACGCGCTTGTTGTGTTGAGCTCGACTGCTGAGGACGGGGAGATCGAGGTTCGAATCTCGGTCGGGTGAACTGTTTTTTTCTCTCCTAAAATGGTTTTCCACTCTCCCTCCAAGCAAATGTGGGTTAACTTCCTCTAATTCAACCTTCCTAATTCATTAGAGTAATTAGTACTTAAAGCGTATAACCTGAACAGGTAGTAAGACGCGGTGCTAAATAATATTATTACACTGCTTAAAATGCAATGGTCTTTTGTTTTCGGGAACTACTTTTCTATTCTGTCTTAAACTTATACTCCTTTGTCACATCAATAAGAAGAGGGGGAAATAAAATTAATAATAATTAAGAAGTCTTTAAATGAGATAATGTTAAATTTTCTCTTTTTTTTTATTTTCTATTAAACTCAAACTATAAAGGTGGTTAAGCAAAAAGAGCTTTGACTTTGTTTTGGTGTGAACCATATTTTGATATAACATATAATAGAATTAAGTAGTTTGTTAGAACTAAATGTCTGCACTTAATGGGGCGGACCTCTTAACTCATTCGTTTCTGCCCCACCCAAGTCAAGTTCTTTATAATAAAATGGTATTTAAAAGAATTGTCTAGTTTTCGTTTAAGTCGGGCGGGCATGTGTGGATTTAGTGATGTATGAAGGCGGGCGTCCCCCCTACATTCTATATATATATCCGCCTGTGACCACACAGATATATATTTGTTCTGGCCTTCTTCCCACCAGCATAAACAGTTATCACAGATTCAGCCAACAAATGATATTCATGTTTGCTTTAGAGAAGGATAGATGTATTCCTTAGACTGATTATATTGGAATAACTTATAAAATTAGACCACATACAGCCCCTCGACCATCAATGAGTCACTTTGACATGTGAACCACTTTTAATTTTACTAATGATGCATTTAAAAATAATTATCTCAGGGTATCGAACCTAGGACCCATAGCAGAGTGGTCATATGCTTTATCAGCTAAACAAAGCTATCTGATGAAATAGGTTTTAGGCTCCATCTACACTGATTATTTAACCTCATAGTCTAAATAAATACAAGAAAAATAACCTTTCAAACTATAAACTTAATGTCTTATTTCTATAAACCAAAATTAATCAAATAAAACATTGTTATTCAAAAAATTGATAGTAAGGCTACAAGACATCAACTAAGTTATTGGGTGTTTTTTTGACAGATGGCTACTCTAATGTTAAATATGCTCTAAAAGGTGCTTATGGCGGGGTCTGTCTGTAGGTGTAACTTTGTTGTCCCACCAACACGAGAAGAAAGAGATTGGACCTTGGACCAACAGCTTTGAAGATAAACAAGTGTAGGTTGTATTCTTAGATTACTATCTACAGCTTTTTTTTTGAAGGCTACTTTCATGTGTGTATCTTACAATACCATGGTGGCTACAGACAGGGAAAATGGAAAACCTGGAAAAGTCAGGGAATTTAACTGAAAATAAAGTAAGGTCAGGGAATTAAAAAATATGTCTAAAATAGCCCACTAATTTCTCCAACACTAAAACAAAAGTTAACAATACCAAAATAATATTTGAATATGTGATTAATAATAAATAAAATGGGTCATGCCATTAAAACTGGGAAAAAGCAGTCGGGGAAAATTGAAAAATGTTGCCTAGAAAAGTCAAGGAATTTTGTAATATTTTTTTGTAGCCACACTGAAGACAATTTTTCTGAAACTGTCCCATTTGACAAGAGAAATTTCATTTTTAATGGCTTGATATTTTGGTGTTTAGTGGGATTTTTCACACATACGCATACATTCCTTAGGTGAGTTTAAAAAGGAGGAACTCACTTCAGTAGCCGAATGGTCAAGTTAGTCCAGCCTGCTTGTGTGTGTGTGTGTGTGTGGGGGGGTCTGAGGTTGAGGGATCGGTGTTTGAATCCTGGTCAGGACTACTGATGGTGGTTTTTCTTAAATGGTTTCCCACACTCTTTCTATGCAAATGCAGGTAGATCACCTCAAAAATGCTTCCTTCCTCATCCCCACCCCACTTTATAGTATTTTTTTCCAACTATATTTAAACTTGAAGCACCATTTTACCTTATTCAATTGCTAACGAGATTTTTCAATTTCATAATAATTGCAGGTTAATAATAATTGACATTATTTTGATTGATTAAGGTTGACAATATTCATATTCTCTCTTAATAAAAGTATTGATCCACCAACCTACTTAATTTCTGTAATATTTTATTATATTACCAATATAACAATTTTTTCCATGTTCAAGTTACCTGATTATTATTTTTAATGTTTGTTATTTATACTCAAATTAATCAAAATGTTTTAAATTAAATAAATGACACAATACTTTCTCACGCCTTTGCTGATAAATTGAGATATTTACTCAAAACTAATAAGATAAGCAAAACATAATATGCATTGTTGCAGAAACACTCAACCAACGAGCCTAAATTAAATAATAAATACACATACAAACACATTGAGAAAAACAATATATGTTCACCGAAGAGCCTATCAAGTTCTCAGACCTAAATTTAAAAAGTATATTCGCCACTATCTTAGAAAGAAGAGGGTTATTTTATTTTTAACAGAAGGTACTAATTAATCTTTCCAATTATAAGTTAATTCATGTTTCAGATATAATCTAAATTCGAAATGTCAGCTTAAGTAAAGTATCTTTGGTCATTTTAGTGGGAAATTAATAATATGCATTTTGTTTTCAATGTTAAACAATGCTTAGAAATTAAATGCAATCAAAATCGTTAGAGCCGTGCGGCCAACACTGATAACATTTTATAGCTATTGATAATATGGTATATCCAGATAACATAACTTGACTTAGGAGTACATGAAAGTAGATGACACTTTTTGAGCTGTCAAATAAGACACTTTCTATGTAAATGAACTCAACTTATTTCTAGGGTCAAATGTAAAAAAAACAAAAAAAAAACAGGGTGCTAAATGGACAAATAGCGATACTAGCGCCTGGATCCGCAATTACTTTATATTTAAAATCAATCCCACTAACAAATAATTTCGACCGCATTGAAACTCAAAAATTGTTTTTGTGGGGTTAGTAGAGAAGGGAGGAGAAAAGTTTAATTGTAAATTTAGGTTTTAAAGCACTAAACCTCGACAACATTGATGAAACACCATTGCAATCTTTTACCAGAGCCCTAAGGTATGACTTGTAATATTCCAATATTGGATAGTACGATTGTACGAGCGTTAAATTAATTTTAGTACAAGTAGTAGATCGTAAGTCTGGCAACGCCGCGTTCCTGAGGAAAAACATTCCGTATACACCCGGTCCGATGACGCGCACCCAGACTCTCGGTGGACGAGACGACAACTAAATAGGCCTTGAATGAATGTTATGTTGGTGTTGAAGGGATTGGAGTAGTGCAAGTTCTATTCCTGGAATCGGGGTCAACTCGAGGGAGACTAACTTACATTGAGGTGTTCACAACAAATTCATGTACCGTCGATGGTTTAGAACCTAAAATTGGGTCATGGATATTCTAGAACTTTGTATTGTTGTATTGAATACTATAGAAATTAGTGTTATTGTAGGGTCTGGAACTTGGTATTGTTGTACTGGCTGATCAAGATATTAGCATTGTTGTAGGGATAGTCTGAAACTTTGTATTATTGTATTGGATGCTCTAAAAATTATTGTACTGGCTGATCAAGATATTAGTATTGTACTGGATGGTCCAAAACTTAGTATTGTTGTGGGGTCTGGAACTTGATATATTGTACTGGCTGATCTAGAACTTAGGATGGGAGAGTAATATGAGCCAGCAGGGAAAATGACGAAGTGTTGTATTTGAGTAGGGCTAGTTATTAAAGGTCTAAGAAGTTATTGATAGGTGCTGCCACTAGAGATGAACATTTTCCACAGTGGTGGCTTGCGGTGGAGGGGTTAAATTGTAGAGGTGGCACATACAGCCTACTATACTTTAAAACAAATTTCGAGCCAACCTTTAAATTATTTTAACTAACATATTGATGACAAAAAAAATTAAGTATGATTTCTGAACATAACAGGTCGACAAAGGCTCGCATTCATTTGTTTCCTTACTACTTTCTTTTTAACACCCGTTCGGTTTGTATGCCTACAGATTGTTCACGATAGGTTTTTACCTGAATGACAGTCCGAAAATCATATGTTTAGGTTTTGGGTTGCCAACCCTTGTTAAAGATCTCTGTTTTGTTATAAATGTAAATATCTTTAATTACCTGTTATATATTACATTTAAAATAACGTAAACTTAAGTTTTCTCATACTATTTCATTTTTTTTAAATAATTTCTTTTCATCCAACCTGAAACAATATTTTAAACATCATTAAAATAACTTATTCTTTGTTTTGGAACGTTATTGAGTTTGTGTAATATAGTGCACACATCAATACCTTTTAATACAGGCATCGTATTTACTTGGAAAAGAGAAAATTGTGGGGTTTTTTTACATACAAAAAATTATTTTATGATTATTTTATCTTATTTTGAAATATTTAACTGAATAAAATATGCTCACCAACTGCGTGTCTGCATCATTGTAAAAAACTTGTTTAGCGCCATGTTCAATCATATGGTTTAAATTCGTCAGTCGCCATTTTGAAGTTATGCTTGTTAGAAGTTTTTGTGAAAGTAGTGTGAATATTTGTTTTAAGGGGAATAAAACAATAAATAAACTTTGTGTCCGTCCTCAAATAAATATATAAATAGTACTAGCCTAAATTACTGTGGTTGGCTATCACATTAATATATTACCATTTGTTTTCATTACAGTCATCCAAAGTGATAGATGTCAGTTGTTGGCGTAGGGATAACTTCTAGTAACATTTTAGCTGTCATTCAGGTACACTTAGGTTGTGAATGAATTATATGTACTAATTACGCTAATATGTTAGGGGGG
>CABFVX010005675.1:0-48216 GCA_902151425.1 Timema shepardi | reverse complement strand
CAAAAGTTATTTTTAGACAATGTTGGCGTAACTGATACCATTTGCTAGCTGTCATGTAAAACCACAAAAGTGGTAAGTCCACTATACCAGAGCCAAACGTGTGTATTCTCAGGAAGAACTTAATGAGCAATTTCAACAATTCTTAAAGGCTTTCACAGCCCAAGGATACCCTGTACCCACAATCACAGTCAAATAAACAGATCCCTGGCCAATCAAGAAGAAACCTTCCAATGATAAACCATTTACCACCCAGTATTAATAAAGACGTGACAAACTAAATTTATCCTGAACACAGGCTATGATATCCTAACCTCATCACCTCTCACAAAATATTCTCAACAATGCTCCAAGAATCACATTCAAACAACCCCCTAATCTCTACAACATTGTAATAATGTTAGACCAAAATATGTTATTTATTGCATTTTATTTAAAGAGAAAACCAAAAAAAGTTTCAATAATGTCAAATATTATATAAAAAATGTTGGAACTGTATTTATGAAAAAGACTGCAAGGGAGGCCAAGAAATAGATGGGAAGAGCAGATAACAGAAAGTAAGTGTTCAAGTGAGAGGGGACGAATAGAAGTAATTAGAGGAGGAAGAATGATGGAAGGATAGAGGAAGATTGAGGGTAAACTGACACAGCTACAGGCTGGAAACAGATGATGATGAAATACTAATTATCCTTGTTAATAAAAGGGCTAAAACTATTAGGATAAATTGAAATATTTACTATAAATCTACATTAAATTAAAATAAAACTAATATACTTATGACCATAATTTACTGTTTAAATAACTAAACAACTCTTAAAAATATCAATTTATTGATTAATATATTACACATAGATAAGACAGTTTATCCAATAAAATGTTAAAAGAAAAATTGCAAATTAGCCACTCCAATAACTATTATTTTATTTTTATAATCCTGCAATAGGATGAAATACCTTATAAAGGACATGCAATTAGTGGCCTCTTACACTTTCTTAGCCAAGATATTACACCTTTAAAATTTACCAATTCAAATATAAAACTTATTACTATAACACAATTTTATCATGGCACGCAAGGTATTAACAATATCTAGTGACATTTTGATTCAATGAAATAATTATTTGATTAGTTATTGATACATAAAAATACAAGTAGAGAATAATAAGACTTGTCATTTTGGTCATGTGTTCTAAATAATGCTGTAAATAGCTCTTAAATGTGTTTCAAATGCTATTTCAATGAACATTTGATTCTTTATAAGTGGTCTGTTATTAAATGTATTATTATGAATTACTTTACAAATATTGAAAAGTGATAATTCACACTCCTCAGGACAGAATGAGGTATTTTAGCACACAACATGAACATTAAGAAACTTTGGTTGTTTTTCATTATTTGAACCAAGGTTTCTTCGAAGAAGTCTAATAATTGTCTCAAACACAAAAATATTAACCATGTCTAAGGCCAGAAAATGTGTTCCTCCTCTTGATAGAATAGAATTTTCTCATGAGATACCTAAAGTTACCATTTTCACAGGAAATTTGGTTATACGTGCCCTTTTCATAGTCAAGATATTGCTATCACCAACACTTGTGAAATGGTTAGTTTTAGTAACAGAGAGTAAAGAAACATATTAAGGGTGTGCAAAGTTTCAAAAATAATGATGTTTCACCAATAAAGATATTGACAGCTAATATATATAGTCCATTTATGGTCAATGATTGCAATTTGAGCTGTTAAAAATTAATATCCATACAAAAAATTTGAAGTAATTGAATTTTAAAATGTGGTAATTACTGGATTTATCAAAATAAAACAAAATATTACAAAAAATTGTACAATAAAATATTTTCCAAGTAGTTTTAGGGCATAATGATATATAAATAACAATAATTCAATATTTTTTTAAACATAGCAACTAACAAGAATTTTCAAACTTCGATTTGACTTCAAGAATATTTGATTTTAATAGACCTATGTTCAATTCAAATTTAAAAAATTGACTTTCCATACCACTAGAAAATATTTAAAAGAGAAAAAAAGGGGAAAGAAAAAGAGTAGAAACAACTATCACTTCTTAAGCTGGTGACTGTTTAAAAGTAATTGTGGGTAGAGAATCTATTACTCCCTTGCCTACACACACATATATTTATTATTTTAATTTTCTGCTGTTATTTCCATTAAAATTATAGTTTACTTTAAAAAAAAATTCTTTGAAATATAGCATTTTGTAAATTATATTTAATACCTACATTTATGTAGTTATGCAAAGTATAATATTTTTATCCAACATATATTTCATATTATTTGATTTGACTGCTTTGAATTGAGAAATGGACTTCGCAAACCCCTATTAACAAGTATCAATGTTGTATGGTAAAAAATATTTAACTAAAGGAGATACACTTTGTTTCAAGTATTGAACAACTATGGTAATGCAGCATTATAAAAAAACACTTTTAAACCATCCCTACAATAGCTCAAGTTAACAAACTTCCAATTTTTTTGTGAAAATAATGTGGAAAAACTGTAAAATAAATGTAATGAAGTTATAGAGAAAGAACCTATCCTGAAAGGATAGGACTTGATAGAAAACAAATATCAAATAAAATGAAAATGTGTTTTCTATCATGGCTCAACTCAAATATTATTTCAGGATGGCTTTCTTCCTTATCACTTACAAATTACTTATTTCACAGTATTCCCACACAATATGCATACATTTATAAGTAATCAGGCAATTATTTGTTTAAACAGTCAATCCTATAATTATAATTTTTAACTATAGATGAAAATAATTAAAACTATTACTAGACATCTCTAAGCTATTTACCAATAATAAAAATAGCATAATAACAATATAGCCAATATAATAGTATGTCATAATATTTTGAGTTGAAACTAAGGGAAAATATAAATCAGTCCACCAAAAAAAAGCATACTTATAATCTCTAAGACTAAAGTAAAATTGGTTAAAATAGCGTAAAATAATCTTACCGGTTAAGAATAAAATACAAATCACAAAGTTTAAATAGGAAAAATACTGTGCACTGGTTTCAAAACGTTATGTCATAACACTCATGTTAAATGCACTGATTGTTATATTACTACTTTCTATCATCTAGAATAATATCAAACATTTTTAATTTTCTTCATCTGGCATAATTCCAGTGCCACACATGTCAATATTCTCAACCCTCAAGCATAAATATGTTAGAAGACAGTTTATTTTCAGTCTTTATATATTTACCAACCCAAGTCACATAAATTATAATAGCTCAATAACAAGTCATAAAATACAATACATATATCAACAAAATAGATACTAAGAGATGCACCGATAAAAAAGAGTTAGCCAAAATCTGCCATCAAACCTTTTAGGCCAAAACTTAACAAAACAATGACTGGATATGTCCAAAACTTTATCAATGTATTCTACTTAGGCCCCTGATTTGATGGCAATGTTTCCCAAATAAAAAACACCACCAATCCATTTAATTTATTTATAAGAAAACTTAATGGTTGGTTTTGACGAGTGTGCTTTGAGCATTCCTTAGGCTTGTAACATAATACTTTATAGTGTGTATTATATAATTCCATTAGTCACCTACTTTTCTCGATTTTGTGTCGGTTAAAAATTAAATGTGGTTTTTCACCACTACTATGTTTTGATATTGTTACCAGTATAAATCAACTTTTAATAATTTATAATAAGTTTATTTTGAAATTAGTATATGAAATGATGATGATGATAAATAAATAACAAGAAAAGTTGTTATTCACAATTATAAACATTTTGACAAACAAGTGTTCCAAGTGTAGCCAAATATAAAGGGATCAAATCATGTTTTTAATGTGCAAAGTAATGATATGAGTTTTGACCCATGTACTTTCTAGTTTCCATGGTTTTCTACACAGTCATATAAAAGATTGCACACTCCTAATGTAAGTATTATTTATTATTTGAATTGTACACTGTTTAGCAAAATCTTTGTGACAAAACAAAAAACAGCAAAAAGATTAGCTTAAGTAAATGTTAAAAATACCCCCCCCTCCCCAAAGGAAGACCACCTGGTTTCACAAGACACTTTTAGGGGAAGTAGTTGGATCTCTTCATTTAATTTGACTTTTAGAGATTTCATTTTTCTTGCATCAATGTTGATAAATTCACATATGCAGGATTTTTAACATAAAATATGTAGGCCCTACTAAGGTTATGTGGTATAGAGCACTAGGCTAAATCATGGTTTAAATTAGGAGGGATAGCCAGCACACTTACCTAGGTGATACTGGAGTAGAAATTGTTTTGATATAACACTAAAAAACCAAGCATCAGTCTACTCTCCTGACCTGATGAAGCGGTCTGTGACCGTGAAAGCTTGTCCTTAAAAAATGTGTGTGTTTTTTAGTGTTATATCTAAACAATTTCTATTCCAGTATCACCTAGGTAAGTGTGTAGGCCCTACTAATTAATTTAGTGTATAGATAACTTTCCACACACTTTAGTATCTAATCATATATTTCAAGACATCAAGAAAAAGGCTATTAAGTTATTCTGCTGTCAGATGAAGAAGCACCGTCGAATTGTGAATATTCTTTACCCGAGATTAAAAATTTAATTTTGCTTTATTTCAAGATACTGTCTCAAGTTCCTAAACCAGGTGTATATTTTTAACCATGGTATTTCATTTGGTAGATATAAAAGTGTGATTTGAGACTCCAAAAATTGTGATAAAAATTTCATTAATACATTTGTAGCACAGAATGAATACATAAGATCAACATAAACACAAAAACACTTAACACCAAGTTATAATTAAATCTAGAAAACATTTTTTAAAAATCATTGTAAATGGCAAGGAGTTTGCAAGGTTTAAATACTAGGGAAATTATAATTGATTCATCAATATAAATCATTGCACTTTCTTTTAGATCCAAAAACTAATACTTTAATTCAAATTATATTAATCAACTATGTCCAACTAGGCTTGCTCATTGAATATTTAAAAAAACATTGCACAAAAACTAATCCAATAACTAACATAAACTTGATAGAAAAATTTGCTAAAACTTATTTAATTTGTTATAAGAGGGTGATGGCTACACATTTACCAGAAAAATTACAACAGTCCAGAATAAAAGTAAATAAAGTAATTTTTGAACAACAACTGACCTCTTATTCGTTGAGTTTTCATCTCTATTTTACTGAAAAGAAGTGATATTAACCTAAACTTAAGACTATAATAATTGAGATGCTGTAAGGATAAGAAATTTTATTTTAGAATAATGATTCTCAAAGGTGCTAAGATAATAAGTGATAATAAATATGATCGCTGTAAATTTAGTCAGCCATCACAGTTAAGTATATTGCATATGCATTTTATGTTAATAAATACAGTTTTTGTGAATAGGCTTATCCAGTAATTTGCTTATTTAAGCATTAAATAACACAGATATTTTCAAAGGTGCCTTTTGAGGTTATCAAACTTTGATTTCATAGCCAAGTTTAAATTTAGTTTAGTGTAGAAGCAAAATTTAACAATTCTAATATTCTCAAGAATCATAAAAATTTAATCAAGATAGAATTGGAACATTTCCTTAGATTGCTTAAGATTGAATCAAGTTTTAAGGCAAAAATTTAAGAGTTATAAAAGACAAATTAAAACTGCCTCATTTAAAATGTTTTATAATGTGGATCACTTGTTTATTTTAAGCTAATTCACAAATTTTGCCCTCCTTTTAACTTTTATTAAGGCTGTGTGAAACAAATAGAAAATTCAAGTTTGAGAAGTTGTTTGGACTTTACTGAAGCATTTTTGCAAAATACTAAGAGTAAAAGTACTAAACATATTCAAAATTAAATAGAAAAATTCTAGTTTAATCAATTTGATTTGAAGATTTTTTTTTTGTGAACAAAGTACCTGAATATTTTATTTTATTCGAGTAAAAGAAAATGTATCTGTGTCTATGTAATATGCATGGATCTATTATAGAAATTTAATTTGTAAAACTTTTATTACAAATATTGTTTTATATAAATTTTCAAACTTAAATAAAACTCTCCCAAACTCAATTCAACCTCCACACAAAATAGAAAATGTAAACTTTTGCACACTTCTAGTTTTATTGGTAAACCTAATTCAAATGAGATTTAAAGTAAGTACTGATTGAAATTTAAAAGGACAATTTTACCAGACTTTACGTAATAGACAATATAGTAGTATTGAAAATATTCATATTATAAAATATGATAAGGAATAGCACTTGAGGAAGTTTCATCTTTATATTTGTTCTGAAAGTATATATATTACACATCTGGGATTGAATGATCCATTGAGCCTTTTACAAGTGTGATGGCCATCCTGAAACAAGAAAAAAAAACTCAAAACATCTGAGCTTATGTTTTTAAGTTGACACAATTGTTAATAATAGGCTGATGGTTCGCTCCTTTAAATCTTAAAGGATATTCAAGAATGGGAAAAAACGAGAGTTGGGTCGAATCCATTAGTTTACAAATCTGAATCTCCAGTATACCTTTGAATCCTGAATCTAAAATCTGAATCTTGGAGAAAATTATGAACATGTTATAATTGGTTTCAAACAACCAATAAGCAGTAGGCCTATATCAAACAAATTTCACACGAGAAATTGAAAAAAATATTTACATATTTTAAGTATTTGAGTCATGAATTATGAAAATCCTTAAACACATGGTACTTGAGGGTTCGAGGGTCCTATTCCTATTAACAACTTGATCTTAGGGTTAGGCATGAGGAAGGTCACTTAAAGGAAATGCGCCTTTGGTGTGAATAGATGGAGAGAAAATCATGTGGGAAATAGCCTCTAATGCATCTGTCAGAACTTCCCCACCAAGAATGAACAAGTGCAATACAAGTCTGATGTTGTTAAGGGTTAGAGGTCTAAGACAATTATGTGGATTTAACTTCTCGACTCAAATAAGGCTGTTGTAGTGGTCGGAATAATCATCAGACAACAGATTCACTTATATTGACAAATGTATTAGTTTGATCTTTAAGGAGGTTCCCCCACTACTTTTTAAAACTGAGTGACCCCTGTGTTCAATGTTAGAGGACTCAAAAGGGGAAAACCCCTCAAGGAGGTAGGATCTATGCCACTCTTCTCAGCAAGATTTTATTGTTACTCAGCTCTCTTACTGCAACCTATGACAGATTTAAAAGCTCTTTCACTAAAGCAGTTTTTAAATAGGAGGGAAAGGGGTAGGGGTGGAGTAGTCCATAGCCATTCAAACTTCCCCAACCATGAACCTTTTTTTTTGCTTTAGTTTATTGTGTGACAATACAATACACTTATCACAAGTGAAAATGTGTTACTGTAGTCGATTACCGAACCAGTAGCCTGTTGAATCTGAAAAAAAAAATAATGAAAACTTCCTAAATATACAGCGCTGTTGGCATATAGCCCAAACGAGTAGTAATATGCGGTGCAAAAAAAAAAGTACTTTATCCAGAATAAGTAGGGAGGGGTGGGTGAATTATAATTAACACACTTTTATTTTTCCCCGCATCTCACTACCCGTCCAGCCTATTTGCATTTTAATTATGCTAATGTGGCAGGGATGAATAAGGTAGAGTTCAGAGGAAAGGCATTTGTAATTGCGTGGAAGGAGAGTGGAAAACTTTTTATAATGAATCACTCTCGGTATATATACCCACCCATTATTTAAACCTTGACCTTCCCGTCATCATTAAACCAGACTACATGAACTTGATATTTAGTCCACGTGCCCACCAGTATGGGTAAGAACACAACCATGAAATCAGCTTCAGTGATTGAATGGTCTAAGGTGTCAGTTACTCTCACAAACTGATGGATTGCCGGGAAGAGGTAAATCGGAGTGTGAATCCCTGCCGGGCATGCTGAGGGTGTTGTTTTTTACAAGTGGCTTTCCACTCACCCTCAATGCAAATGAGGGTGCACTTTATCTCAAGTATAGCTTCCTCATACTTGACACATACAATTTATTTTTAGTTCAGATACATATAACCTGAACGGGTTGTGAGAAGCGCTGACAAAAACTCGATGAAAATGTTATACTATTTAAAACAATATAATATAAATATAAGAATATGTTAACATTATTGGTGGTCGCATTGCTGACTGCGTCACTCTCGTGTTAGGCTAGATTGCAAGTGATGGGACTATTGGAGTTCGAATCCTGGTCAAGTGTATCGAAATGAGCGATGATGTTTTTTCCTAAATGGTTACCTACTCTTCCTCCACTTAAATTCTGGCACATTTTCTCTTAAAGTTTACTATCCTTATTACCATTATATTAGCATTCTTAATGAATGCATGAGTACAACTCGAATGGCTACTAAGACGTGATGAGAAAAAACACAGGCCTAATAAAAGATAATGTATTTAACTATATCTTAAAACTCTATAATAGTTTTATTTGGGTCATCAACCAATCCATTCGAAAATACTTTTGAAAATTACAAAAATGAAATACCTAGTATGATTCACTAGCTAGCAAGTAGTTCCTGTCCCAATAATTATGCTCAATATAGTTAATAAACACAAATTCATATTATCAAACTTAATTCTTATATTTTTTAAACTGTAATAGTATTTTTTTACTATTCTTGCATGTGAATTTCTCTATAACTACCACATTTCAACGAACATGTAACAATGATAATCTTTTTAACGAGTCCTCAATAATGTTATATCATTTCATAAGCATGTTCTAGCCTCCTTAGGTGAGGTTGTATTAACAGTATAGAGACAAACAAAACATCACACTCGCTCACAGTTTATGTTTCTCACTGCGTCTTACTACCCGTTCAGGTTATACCCCTATTTACTAGTTAGGCCAATGGGTTAGAGTTGAGGTAGATGTAATGTATAAAAGTGCACCCAAATTTACATGGAGAAAGAGTGAATGGGAAACTATTTTTAGAAAAAACCACTCTCAGTGCATCCGACTAGAATCAAACCCCGATCTCCCAGTCCTCAGCAGTTTAGTATAACAGAGGCTGGTAAAATATTTTTAAAATGGCAATAGTGATTTGGTTCCATATGGGTATTTTGTGAGTGTTTTACATGTCAAATAAAACTGTATATTTGTTTTTTGAATAAAAAGTGGTTTATGGGTAGTTTACTTATAACTGATTTTTCAAAAACTTAAAATATTTTTAGAATGGCTTTAGCGATTTGATTTCAAATGGGTATCTTGGAAGTATCTTTATATGACAAATACCAGGTATCTTGCAAGTGTTTTCCATTACAAATAACAATGTATAGTTGTTTTTGGAATAAAAAGCCGTTTAAGAGTTGGTAACAGATCACAGATTTTTCAAATTTGGATATATTTGAAAAACGGCTCTAATGAATTGGTTCAAAATCAATATGTTGTGTTTTCATTACCAATAGCATTGTATGCTTGAATTTTGAATGAAAGTGGTTTAAAAGTAGTTTACTTATGACTAATTTTTCTAAAACATTTTAGTCTTAAAATGGCTTTAGCAATTTGGTACCAAATGGGTCACTTGGGAGTATTTTACATGAAATATAAGACTCTGCTATCCCTTGCTACGGCTTCGGGGGTAACTGTTGCGTCTAGTCCAAGTGCAGTCTCCGGGTGACGTTCATCGTTAGGCACCCGTCTCGTGGGTCTAATGGGTGGGGGTAAGGAAGGGAAATAGGGGAAAAAATGTAGGTGGGTTGGGGGTGTCTAGGGTATGAAAATAATAGCCCTGAGGGCTTAAAGGAGAAATTGGAGTAGGTGGGGGTCAGATGGTTGGTGATAGGGGAATACGAGAACTCAGGGATAGGGACTCTTGGAAATGTTGGAGCCGAGTCCAAGTGTTGTGGTCGGGATAGTAGAAAATGGGCCCGCGGGTGGAATATTGCTTGGTCGCTGATGTCCTCTTCAGGGTCTTCTGTTGGTGGGCTTTGCCGGAGCAATGGGTGTAGCTCATCCTGTTAGATCACAGGTGAGAAGGACAACCAGGTGAAAAGGGTGGAAAGGTAGAAGGAAGGAGTCCCAGCGGGAGGTAGGGATGAAGTCTCGAGGTGGGGAAGGTAGGGTGATTTTTCCGGCCACATGAGTCGCGGTGGGAGGTAAAGGATTACGGTGGAAGGAGAGGGAGTTAGAACAAATATGCTCTTTCGGAAAAACTACAATTTATTAGTGCTCTTTCGAATAGGTGGTAGGGTTGGGTCACCACTGAAATTGCTCCAGGAATCAGTCTGTTATATACCCTCCACTGTTGCCTGACCTTGAACAATGGGGAGAAAAGGGGGCTTACCATTGGTGCGTGCAAACATGAGAAACCGTGCCCATCACGCGAGCCAACAGGGGAGTTCTCTTTGGCGCTAAGTACAGTGGGAATTGTCACGGATGGCTTAGAGAACATGGGCTGTGGAGCGGTCTGGGCAATAGAGGGTGGGTGGCATGGTCTGTGCAAGTGCAGAGGAAAGATACAAGGGCTGACTGAACAGTGAAGCACAACTCGATACTGGTTTTTGGAGTAGAATGTTGTTTAAGGATATTTGACTGATGACTGAATTTTCAATAATGGACTAGATGAGAAAGTTTGGATGATAGTGCTATACCATTTATTATGTTTATTTGTAGTGGTACCTATACCTACTTAACGAATTTCAGTTATTTACCACACATATAAGTAATTGAATATATTCATTAATTTTTGGAAATGTTGACCCCCTACCCCATTCCTTCCTACCATTTCCTTAACTCCCACTTAGATAATTCAAATTTTAAGATTTATTTGATTAACATAAGGGGTCCTTATACCTGCCTGACAAATTTAAATTTTTCTATCACACTAAAAAGTTTTCCAAGGACTCTTAACTCGGTAGCTAAACATACTACCAACTGAGCTAAGGTACATGGTAACTATATCATTTTACTTTTATAATTTTTTATTCTTTATGACCAATATTTATAATTTGGATTGAGAAATTTATTTAAATATACGTTCACAATGTCAAAGAAGCTTTTCATGAAGTCAATGTGTAGGAGTCAATTTGCTATTACTAATTAATATACTTTAGCCACTTATGAACGAGTTGGAGTCAGACAGTATAAAAATTGAGGAGTCAGGATCGGATGGTATAAGAATTGATGAGTCAGAGTCAAAAGCTTGGCGTACAGACTTCACAGCCCTGTTAAAAACTATTTAAGGCTGTTCAAAGCTTCCAAAGATTTTAATCCAAATCTGAACCTTTCTGGGATTTGAAATAGTTACAAAATAGTCCCAGATTTGGATTCAATTGAATCCAAACCAAAAGTCAAATTTTTAGATAGTTCAACTTTTTAAACCCGTTAATATAATTCAATTATTTGACTCAAACCTTAAGACATATAGGATTTTCATAAAAGAACCATTATTTAAACACAATTTTAATGATCTAATATTCAATTTGGATTTGATAACATTTAATTATAAGCCATTTGGTTCAGAATAAAAACTTTTTTAACATGTCTTACTACATGGTCGGGTTATATACCTCTGTATTAATTAATTAAGCTAATGGGTTGGGGATGAGGAAAGTTGAACTTAAAGGAAGTGTTTCTGCATTTGTGTGGGGAAGGAGAGTGGGAAACTATTTAAAAAAAAAGCCACCCTCAGTACACTCAACCAGTATCGAATCCACATCTCGTCATCAGCAGTCAAGTCTATTGCAATAATAACGCATTAGACTATGTGGCCACTGAAGAGGGTAGTTTTATTTTTAAATATTTGATTTGGATTTGATTCATGTTAGTGCTTTGGATATAGACTATTTTGCCTTTTTTGAGGTATTTTGTTATATTTGAAAGAAGGTACATGAAAGGTGGATAGGAACATTTAAAAGGGAACAAGCTCAAAAGCAATAAACAGTAATTTTTCACATATTCACTCACTTTTTCACCATGTGGTCGTATACAAAGGACGGGATGATTGTGATAGTGATTATTGGACCACCTTCCTCAATCAATGCAGTTATCTGTTTGTCCTTTAAGCCCACCACGTTCTGCCCATTCACCTCCAATAGGTGATGTTCAGTCAACAAGCCGTTGCGAGCTGCCGAAGAGTCTTTCACGAGGCCAATGATCTTGCCGTTCTTATACTGGAACCCAATATGGCCCACACTGTCCTTGTGCAAAGTCACAGTTCTCTCAAAGGGTCTGTAAATATTAATATTAAAATAAATAATGGACTGGCGGCTTATAATTATATGAAAACAATGTGGAAACACTGTACAAGAATGTAATGTAGTAATAGGGAAGGAAGTTAAACTGAAAGGATAGTTATGTTAAGTCTTGATAGGGAAAAAAACTTATCTCTGTAACTGTAATCCTTCCTTGATGCCCGAACAACAGGATGGACTGGAGAGTTAGGGGGTGGATCAGTAACAATACGGCACATACTAGGGTTTTTATAGTGTTTTTTAATGGGTAAACGATGGAATTTACTCTTGATAGAACTGGTGTTAGGGTTAGGGAGGTGTATTAATCCACGCGGGACTTACTAGACCTACCAATTTCCTGATCTACACTAGGTCGACCCTACTGCAACACGCTTGTCCTAGCATATAACCGGTGCTGGCGGTACTGCTGTCCCTGAAGCGGTCTTGAACAAAGGGCTCCCTTGTCGCAACTAGACCACCTAGCTCACTCAGCAGCTGCCAGTAGACCCCCCTCTGCTTCCTCATGCTTGGTCTCAGGTCTCCCCCCCGTAATCCTCTCGCTTACCTGAACCAATCAGGGAACTAAACTCTCATCCAAGAAGGGTTGAAATACTGCTATATAAGGACTTATCAGTGGAGTTGAGTGTTTGAATTCTTCCCCAGTTCTCTATATTTAATTCATGCTTCAGTAGCTTTCTGCACTTCCTATTTTATATTACTAAAGTAATAGATATTAGCCATATTACATAAATTGGGACCATTATTCTACAAGACTAAGATGAGACACTTACATCTATTAATTTATTAAAACGATCTTCACTCTTCAAACTAACTTAGTTACACACCATTTAACATTTTTAGAAATATTAATCTTTTATATTAAAAATGACTAAAAACAAACAAAAAACACAAAAACAGTAGATAATTTTTTTGAAGCAACATATTTTAAAAAGTTAAAAAATAAGTCATTAAGTAAAAATATATGTAAGTGGCGATTGGTGTCCACGGGAGCTAGGCAAGCAGTTTTAGATGTTGGGTCGGGGACTAAAATGTCCCAAGGCTTGATTTATCTTTGGGTTTTAAATACATAATTTAAATAATGTTAGTGATATAAAATGTATTTAATTATCATGTCGTATACATAAAATATGCTAAATTAAAATAAATATTGCACAGAGAATAAAAGATTTTAAAAAACCCCTTGAATGATGTGAATCAAGAACCGTTATAGAGCAGTCCTGAACACATGCCTGACATAAAACTGACACGGCTCATGTTCCGACATTGATTAAGAGCACTTGGTAAAGCTTTTACTATTTCATTCTTTCATTGGCTGAAATACTCTGGCAGTGAGAGCCAGCTCAATTTTTTTTTTTTCTCTCTACAGCTATGCATGCACTTTACTCGATTCCCTTCCCTTTCATCCTCGATGCTATTTGAATGCTTTAGAAGCAAGGTTGAGTTGGCTTCTTGTAGGTCCTTTTGGAAGAGACAGACCCATAATCACGTGTGAAAAATACAAAGCTAAAAGATGCTATCAAAATTATAAAATACATTAGGTTTGCGATTTAAAAGCTATTTGTACACATAAAATAAAGTTTAATTTACTTAAAGTAGACGAGCTATGGTTTCAATGCTAACATATATTGACCATGACTGCTATATGTTCATATGCACCAAGTTAAGGATAATGAGGGAAAATTCACACTTACCTGTCTCTGACAACTACAGAGATGCCATTCACTGGACTCTTTCGGAATAGTGAGTGAACCTGATCCATGGTGAAGCCCGCCACTACTGTGCCATTGATTTGCAAGATTTGATCACCAAACCGCAAGCCAGCAAGGGCAGCTGGTGAGTCTTTAATTACCAGACAAACAAACACTCCTTTGTTGATGGCTTGCACACGCAAACCAACCCTTCCAGCACTGTCTTTGCAAATAGTGACCTGGATACAAAACCGTTAAAATGTCAGAATAATTATTATATATCACGCTCAAACAAGAATTAGAAATGGGACATCCGAATCCTATGATATTCGAAGGTTTCGAGATTCATAAAAATCTCAAAAAAGCAGCTCGAATAACAATATGAAAAAATTGACTATAACAATTTTAAGCAAATATTAAAAGGAATTTTACTGACTTATGTAAGGAGAATAAAACAACAACAAAAGGACAAGATTGTAATAATATAATTAAATCAATTTAAAATTTGTTGTTTATGATGTAATAAACACGGCAAACAAAGCATTTATCAGTAGCACCACACCTTAAACAACTTATTTTCTAATATTTTCACTATGGACTAAAAATTGAAGTTTTAAATATTCGAGATTCAAAAGTAAGCTTAAGATTCCGATTCGAGAAATAAAGTATTTGACCTATCTCTAGTAAGATTTATTTTTTCTTTTGTTACAATGTATTATATTAGGGGTCTGTGAGCTTGGGTTTTTCCATTCGAGTCGATTTCTAAAAGCTTCAGCGTTTCTAAAAATATGAATGACACTCATTTTTATAAAGAGTAAATATTTAAAAAAAAGGTTAAGCAATGGAAATATCAGGGTTTTAAATTAGAAATAACACCTATAAAACACAATTTAAAAATGAAAACAACATTCAAATAAAAATATAATAAAAATAATTAAAATGGTTTCACACTCATGTCTTAAAGGACATTAAAATTACACCAATAATAATTATAAAAAAGCTAATAAAATCAATAATTGCATGATGGCTTAGAAATGTAAAAGACGACAGTGTAGAAACATCGTACAATGATTTAAAGTAAATGATAGTGAAGAAAGCCAACCTGAAATGATAGTTAGGTTAGGCCTAGATAGGAAAAAACACACCTCTCTCTTCATGTCTTCTTAAACTTTTACACTTTCCACTTCTTCAAACTTCCAAAGTAGCACATTAGTTTGAATTTTCCAGAATATTACTATTTCATTAATGTCTCTTCATGTGAAAAATAAATATTTCTGAAAATTCAAAACAATGTGCAACTGTGGAAGTTTGAAGAAGTGGGAAGTGTAAAAGTGTAGAAAGAAAATAGAGAAGTGTGTTGGTTTATAAGTATGCCTAATCCTTTCAGGTTGCCTTCTTTCACTATCACTTTACATTATTGAAGAGTGTTTCTACACTGCCTTGATAAAAAGTTAATAAAACTGAAGCTAATAGTTCCCCAAAATATGTTTCAGTAACTTAATTTACCCTATAAGAAAACATAAGAATCATAAACAAAGAAATGTGAAGTGTTTCGTATTTTGTTTATTATTCCTTATTGTAATCGTGCATGATCACATCTTCTGTTTCATTTCCATTCCTCTATGCACAGTTGCACATGTGCATTGTACAGCCTCTCGTTAGACATTATTTTATTGAGAAATTTACTTCAATTCAATTTTTAATGCTTATAAAAGTTGATGCTGATACGTTAAAATTAAAAATATTATGACTAAAATATTATTTCTAGAAAACAATATGAAATAGTAAATACTTTTTTAATATAAATGTGGGAAATTTGGTAAAATATACATTGTAATAAATAAGATCAACATTGATTTTAAACAGGTTAACCAATATAATTCTATAACTAAATAGTTTTTATTTTTATATTTAGCACCACATCTTACTACCCGTTCGGGTTATACACTTTAAGTACTAATTACTCTAATGGATTAGGAATTGGGAAGGTTTAATAAGAGGAAGTGAACCCGCATTCGCGTAGAGGGAGAGTGGAAAACCATTTAGGAAAAACCACCCCCAGTTCACCCGACCGAGATTCAAACCTCGATCTCCCCGTCCTCAACACGACAAGCGCGTTAGCCAACTACGCCACCGAAGCAGGTAACTAAATAGTTACTAAATAGAGCTAGTTTTGTATCTAAACGTATTAATTAACATGAGTTTTAAATATCTTGAGTTATAAAACATTTAATATAATAGTATATTCTTGACATTACATTTTTAATTAAACATAAATTATTATTTTAAAACGGGACCCGGTAAAAACAATAAAGAGAACCAATCAATTATTTAGTAATCTTCTTAGCTATGTTTATTTTCATTACTTTGTCATGTCAACACAAGTAAACAACTTCAATCAAGTATAATTCAAAATGGACGACCATATTGATTAAAATTATCAGTCGAAAATGGTTTTAAAGCTCTTTTACTTTATTAATGTGAAAATTTAAATCAATTTTTAACAATATGTTAAGCAACCGAATGATTGATAAGTGGGAATGCTGATATTATCTCAATTAAATAGACTATGCTTCGAATGCGGTTTAAAAATTATTTATTAAGTATATCAAGGGGAAGAATGACGAGCCTACAAAACTTTCGATCTCGAGCTTAAACGATGAACTTGGCTCAAAGCGCAGAATACAAGTACTAGCAGAGCCCTATAATATGCCCTATTATATTATTACATACTACTTAAAAAAGACAGCAAACATAATAATGCCAGATTTTATAAAGTATGATAATTTTGAATAGTAATACCATTAAAGAAAAACTTGCTAAAATCACTGGTCAAGTTTAATGAGGGTGAATTTTTCTAAATTGTTTTCCANCCTAAATGATCTTTCCATGCAAATGTGGGTACATTTCCATTCTATTAGTAGTCTAAATAAACAGATAGTCTAAATGAGTAGTTAGACGTGTATACAAAATAAAATTATTATATATATATATATATAATAATTGTGATGAAACAGTTCACTGATTTTATATATATAATAGCAAACACAAACGAAATACAAATATTGGCTAACAATATCTTTATCAGGCAATACAAATAACAAGATGGAAACAGTATTACTTGTGCCAGACCATTATCTACAATTAAAATTGAATGTGAATGAATACGAGACAAAAGTTTGACAATCTTTTACTAGTTTGTTGAACTGAGACTTATTAAGTGCAAGCACGAGCAAAATTTTCAAGCTCTGTCCTACACTCACCTCTCTCAAACCATGAGATACTTGTGCGCGCTGCAGACCGAGTGAGTGACCAGAAAGAGGTGCAATCATCCCAGCTAATGGACCAGTGGAAGATGCAGGAAGGGCAACATGTCGCTGAAAAGTAACAAGTATAGAGATGGTGAAAAGTAAGGTCACACAAAAAATTCACTTTATAGTTAATTAGTAGTTGGAAAATGTAAAATAAATAACACAGGAAAAATAAAAATAGGCTTATTTGGAGTTTAGTCTAATTTAATATCAATTTCTTTTGATAAAGTATTTTAATTTCTGAAACTAATAATGTATTTATTATTTAGAATTCTATGAAAAACTAATATGTTATGCAGAGTAGTTTTACAAAACACCAAACACAGCTAGGTCAACAAATATTTACTATAAACAGGCATTCACTATAATATAAGGGCAATTTTATATTTTATCATAATAAAAATTCCCTCTTCAAAAAGCTCTAATTCAAATCTTGGCACAATGATAGGTGGTCTACAAAGTTAATAGAATCAATTGTTTTCTATTTGGTATAAGAAAAAAAATATATATTTTTAATTATTACTTAAAAAGGTATAATCCATGCAAGCATTGAAACCACTATTTCCTTACTTCAACCAAAACAATTACAATTATAATTTTTGTTTAATATCCACTGTAATATATATTATTGGAACGTTTTGTTTGCTATTTACATTGCCCAATCGTGGCTATGAGGTTGAAAACCAACTCAATTCAAATGTCGAGAGAAAAGGAGGGAAAGCGGGGAAGGTGTGCGCATGTCTATAGATAAAAATAAGCAAAATTTGATTTGCTTCTCAATGCCAAGGAATATTTACAAATTTACCTTTGACCTCATTACCAAAGTTGCTTTCCCAGCTTCTGCGTCCATTAACAACCATTGATATTTAGGTTACAGCCTATTGCAAACAAATTTATTTAATTTTCCAAAAGTATGTTACATTTTGTTGTTTCCTGAGCCTATTGTAAATGAATCGCTAATAACAGATCTTGTATCTAAGTTCTACTAGAAGTAGTAGCTATTAAAGGAAGTGTTACGCAAATAATTACAGTAGATGTTAGTGATGAATTTTTCTTGTAGTTGGCTCCTAAATATGTAAGTTTTATATAACTATATGTTCCCTTTTTGAAACAACCCTATTTATGAGGCTATCATTCTGCTCAGTCATCAATGATTAAATTTCAAAGTAAAGTGTAAAATATTGGTCCCCACCAAGAATTTTTCACAGCTGATTACCCAAGAAGTTAGTTAGTTACACAACCACACTTCAAGCAAAAAACATGGTTTTCTATGCTAATAATTCAAAGCTATATTGAGATTAGAATAGTTTTTAAATTTTAAAATGATTAATTTTCAATTTTTTTTCCCTATCACATTTAACTACCTGTTTAGGTTATATGTTTATATAATACATACTTTCATCGGGTAGGGATGAGAAATGGAGCATTCTAAAGGTAGCCTACTCACATTTGCATCGAAGGTGAGTGGAAAACCATTTAGGGAAAACCACCCCAGTAGACCCGACAGAGATTCAAACCCCAATTTCCCAGTCTTTAGCAGATTAATGTAACATGAGTGTGATAGCTAGGACCATCCAACCACTGAAGCTGGTTGTATTTTTTTAAATGTGGTAAAATGGTTTTACTAGTCTCAAGTCTGGTCCTTCTAAAACCGTATTGACAGAAAACGAGACTTTATGAAACTTCTAATGAGCAGTATTAATTACCTAAGTTTGGTATTATTCATGTGGCAACATGAATCTTTTATATTTTTAGGAATGGTGAATTTGTCTAAATTATAATGTAAATAGTTAAATGAAGACATCAAACAGCAATTTACTTTTCAGTTTTAAGGTTGTGTTATGAAGTAATTATAGTAACATCCTCAAATAATTAGTTAGGTCTACACAATGACTTCCGAGCAATGTGAAGTACTTACAGATTGTGGCACAGCCACGGCATACTCCGGCATGTTCTGTTCGATGGCTTCCCTCGACAATTCTAGGCCCATGTAATCATTGAGAGCTGGGTAGAGGGCACTCATTGAGTCACCACCAAGAGGAGGGTCGGTTGTATATGGCGGAGGAGCACTTGTTGGGTTAGTAGGGTATGGCAGCGGAGCAGATGTACTGTGCACACTTGTTGGATTGGTAGGGTATGGTAGAGGAGCAGATGCCCCGTGCTGGTAGCTGCTGGCATACTGCGACACAAGCTGACTCTGGGCCTGCGTTAAGTATAGAACTAATATAAACAACACAATTTCTCCACCATAGTTTATATAATAGGATTAGAATACCATGTATATAATATAATCCCAGTAGATGGATAGTTTAGAATGTACCAAAATATGTTTTCACAGTAAAAATTGAAAAATAATAAATATAGGCTAATAAGTTATATTATTTTATCAGCAGTGACACTATACATCAAAAGTGACAGATGAGGCTCATAACATAATGTGAATTAATAATAAATGCAAGTAATTATACAATTTAATTTTTATAGAAAAAGACTTTTAGAAAATACAAATATAGACATATAATTTTTTCTGGGTTCGTTGTGCTGACCACATGACACCTCTATCTGCAAATGTTGGCACCATCTTTGCCAACATGTAGTGGCTGCTAGGTTAGTATAGCACGCTTGCAAGCTGATGCCATGGAGTTTTAATAATATTTATCAAAAGTGACAGCTGCAGATTACATGACTTGAAGTACAAATGTGTTAAAGTACCTAAATCTCAGTGGCGTAACCAGGGTTGGTATCACCCTTCATGGACCTCCTCCCGTACCAGACCATAAAACATTCTTAGTCATTTTTTTACTAATGTTACTCATAAATCGCAATTCCCATTTGTAACTTAAAATAGTGACACAAATAACTTGCAAAATTAAAATTACACCTTCAAATCACAATATCATAGGCAAAACCGATATAAATAAATAAATATGTGTATTTATATTTACATAGTTTTATGTGGTTAAAGTGAAAATTCGGAGAGAAACCAAGAGAATTCGAGGTAATAATGTTTAAGAGCTATATCAAAATTAGTATGTTCATTTTAATTTGATAAACTTTACCATATATATGTATATAAATAGAGATACATTAATGGATTAGGTTTGCATTATCAATAACAGCCCAAATAATTTAGAAGTTGTAAACAAATGCATATTGCAATATACTCAAAATATTGTACAGCTAAAATATAAGAAAGTTTGACAAAATCCCCAACTATAAGAACACTAGCAGCAATGAAAACAACAGTGTGTGATGATGATATATGAAGCTTCATTGTAAGTGGGTAATAACGACAACTTTTACTGGAACACATGTGCATTAGAAGGTTCAAAAAGTAAATTAGAATAGTTATATTTGTAGGTATAATGATAAAGTATAAGCTGTGTTTACGAAAAGTGTTTTTGTGGTTACAGCTAGCTACAGGATATTTGTAATACTAAATTTCTGCTGATACATCATATAAAATTTGTATACTGAGTCCCTTTGGTGTCATCTGGTGTGGTCCGCAGCACTTCAAATATATTCTATAGAATCTAATTTATAAAAAAAATAATCCTGATGAGCGCTTATCAAAATAACTTTTGGAAGCATCCAAATTTCAAAAATTCCCCAAAGGAGGACTACTTCAAATAGCCTCTAAAAGAGTATACAAATTTAAAAATATTCTATTTATAAGTTTAAGAGTATATATCAAAACTTCTCTAATCAAATATCACTATAAATAGCTTCTAAAAAATTCTGTTTTAACAAGTGGGGGAGATGTGAGTACAGAATGTTCACGATAGTTTTTACCTGGATGACAGTTCGAAAATCATATGTGTAAAAGATCAGTTTTGTTATAAATGTAAAGATCTTTAATTACCTGTTATATATTACATTTAAAAATAATGAAAACTTAGGTTTTCTCATACTATTTCATTTTTTTAAATAATTTATTATCCAACTTGAAACAATATTTTAAACATAATTAAAAGTACTTATTCTTCATTTTGGAACATTATTGATTTTGTGTAAGGTAGACGTACCAGTAGCTGACAGAGCTCCTATAGCTGACACTTCATTAATATTTCCTTACAAATAAGCAAACTCTACTTTCAACTATGTTCTGTGAGCATCCAAATTAAAGCCTATTAATTTCTTGACAATAATCTTCTAGTCCTGTTCTTTGAAAATCAAAAATGCAATCAATATGTTTGAAGTACTAAAGTGATGTATCAGATTGTCTTCTTTGTTTATCTTTGCTAGAACTACTAACTAAGAGGTAAGTAAACTTCAGTTTATAATAATTTGCTAATCTCAGGGTTTTTATGAGAGTTATAGTGTTTATCTTTTCAGTAAACATTTGAATAAAGTAAATGGTATTGGAAAATACCATAATCCATCATATTAAACCTTTAACAATGGGTGTCAGGCATGGGTACATCAAAACAAAAGATGTCCCAATTGCTGACACCCATGTCATCCTTTGGTACATGTATACTTTTTTTAAATGTTGGACTTGAATATCTCAAATATATACCCATGTGTTGGCAATCAGGCTTATTGAAATTTTTTTTACCTCCCACTACCAGAACCAATAGCTGACACCCATGTCATCTATTGGTGTAACAATGTGTCAGGCACAGGTTCAATGGTTTTCAGTTATCGAAATTCTTTTACCTATGTAGTTTAGCAGTAAAACTCGTGTTTAGAAGAGGGATAACTTATTATATAAGATCAATTGTTAAAATTAAGTTACATTCATTGTTGTAGTGGCAATATTGGTCTACCCAAACATTAGAATCAATAAAGAGTTCAATATCTAGGCCTAGTCATTTTAATTTAAGTAGTCATTTAGTTTATTTACATTTTATTAATTTCAGAAAATGGCAGGGAAAAAAATTAAGTGTGGCTGTGTCATGGACATGGCCGTGTGTTGTACGTGAATACTACTTTAAACTAATGTTTTATATACAATCGATAGATTTTGACGACAGCTGACGATTAAAACCTAAACGACCATCGTAGTTTCTCCGAGTTAAAAGTTATACTAATTGCAAATCTCGATACGCAGCAAAATAACCAAGTTCAAAAAAGAAGAGAGAAAATGTTCCATCAGTTGTGTCATCTTCACAGTGGCAAGAGTACATCTCAAAAAAGTTAAAGGAAAAGAAGAAAAAAAAACAGGAAAAAGAAAAGGGAAGAAAAACAAAGTCAAAAATTGGAAAAAGATAAACAAAAGAAACTGAAAAAATGTAAGGCCACCCATAATACCTACTCTGAAAGTGATAGTTCTGATGAAGAAGTAGAATTTGTTGAAACCAGTGATTCTTCTTTAGAAGAGATTGAAGATTGTGCAATTAAACTTCAAGAAATTGTTCCTCACAAATTGAAACAGGGTGTGTTTGTTTTAATCGAGTTCATTGGTAACTCATTAAAATACAGATATGTTTGCATTATACAAAGACCGCCTGAAGAAGAACACGAAGAGATAAGTGTGATGGCTTTGAATTGCACTGATAAGTGCAAAAAATCTTTTGTTGCTAATGATCGTGACATCTCTTTTGTCAAATTATCTCAAATTTTAGGCATTTTGGAAACACCACAGTTAAAAGTAACTGGTGAGCGAGTTAAATATGTTTTGGACCACCCAGTGTCTGATGTATTTGAAAAGTAAGGCCTAACTTGTTTAAAAGTGGATACATTAAGTTAGGTAGGTACAGTTGAACAAATAGTTGATGAAAAAACATTTGCTCTTAAAATTAGTAGCCTTACTTTAGATTATACACATAAACATGTCTTTGTATGTTTAATAATCTAGAACAGTGGCCTAAACTACCTTTATTTATTACTATGTGATATAAAAAATAAATTTAACTAATTCTTTAAAGCAAATTACAGAAATTCATGACATCTATGTATAAAATTATCATGTATAAATCTATATCCTAAATAAGCAAATAAATATGAATGTCAGCTATTGGATCACTACATGTCAACTACTGGTACATGAGCAAAATGTGACTGTCAGCTACTGGTACAGTGTCATAGTAACGTTATATTTAATTTTAAAAATGTCAATATCCATATTTGAAAGTTTTAATAGACTAACTGCATTTAAAGTAGTATGGTCTATTTAATGATGCATTCATTCATTATTTTCTTCATCTAACTCCTTTACCATCCTGAATGAGAAGTAAATTTATTCTAAAAGTGTCAGCTACTGGTACGTTTACCTTAATATATTGCACACACCAATACCTTTTAATACAGGCATCGTATTTACTTGGGAAAGAGAAAATTGTTGTAATTTTTCTTACATACAATAAATGTTTTTATGATTATTTTATCTTATTTTGAAATATTTAACTGAATAAAATATTTTCATCAACTGCGTGTCTGCATCATTGTAAACAACTTGTTTACCGCCATGTTCAACCATATGGTTTAAATTCGTCAGTCGTCATTTTGAAGTTATGTCCGTTAGAAGTTTTTGTGAAAGTGGTGCGAATATTTTTTTAAGTGGAATAAAACGATAAATAAACTATGTGTCCGCCCTCAAATAAATATATAAATAATACTGGCCTAAATTACTGTGGTTAACTATCACAAGTCCCCCCAAAAAACTCTTGCAGGGTGCCGCCTACCTGACTATAGTTTGGAAATTCTAGTGTATTTCCAGTATTTTTTTAAGATATCCAGTATAAATAAAAGGTACGCAGAGACAAACAATCCCTTTCAAAATCATAAAAGTATAGAAAGTTAGGGTAGACCTAGGTCTGTCATAGTTAAACATTTTTATGTCAAGAATCAAGTGTATTGACGTATATATTCTAATATATATACTAAGGATGGGACCCTAAAATCTACAAGGGATATTCATGGATTCAAGACTCAAATCATAATAATTTTTTTTAAATAGGTATTAAGTTAGAGTTAGTTTTTAAAGGTATTAAAATAGTTAAATAGTTTCTTGTGGTTAAAACCAAAATAATGATAAGAAAACCTAACAACCAAACCACAGATCATAAATTTACCATTTAATGTAAACAAAATCAGAAGGGAAGGAAATAATCCTAGTTATTGGGAGAGTTAAATACTTATGCTTACAATATTTCCTGAAATTCAATTTTTAATTAGGGATTTGATGGCAAAATGAAGTTTCAGATTTTAAAAAAGGTGGCTCTGACCTATCTTTCACACATGCGCACACACACATTACATTTTTTGAATGACCTATTCCACCGTCAACCTCGGTGGTCTTGGGATAAAGTGCTCGCCTCAGGACCTGATATTTGTGGGTTCGAACCCAACAGAGGCCGAAGGCTTTTTCTAGAGCGAGAAAAAAAATAATATCATAACTCAACATCCTTCAGAGGGGAAGTAAAGCTGTCAGTTCCATGTGACATGTAAAAGAACCCCGAAAGGAACATGAAAATACCTCTCCTGGCAAAATTTGTAGGTCATTTCACCTCACTCGTAGAACTTTAGAGGTACAAGTAATCAGCCATGGTGGCACAACTTCAAAGAATGATTACAGCCAGGGAGTTTACTCTACCACAAAAACTAAGTATTATCCCCATCACCCCTTGACAGTCGATACTTTTCAAAGGTTATATTTATGATAATGAATTTGTTTAGTAAATAAATAATAATGATACAGAATCTTCAATGAAAAATAACCAACAAATATTATGTGGATAAAAATTACTTGGAAATAAAGATAATTGCAGTTACCTAACATAATTAAAAATTAATATGATAAAACCCAAACACAAAACTTTTCCAATTTTTACATTTACTTTTTTGACTTAAGTTTACTTCAACCTTTTACTTCTTTTCAAGTGCTTCTTTCCTTATTTCTGATGCATTCATAACAGCATGAATAATCTTTTTTGAAATTTTCATATTTAGATATGCATCATAAGTTACACGTTAAGCAATAAGGCTGTCCTTATGTATGTTTTCAACCATACATTCTTTATTCACAGAAAAATTTTTCTTAATGGCTGTATTGCTATGGAAGAGAACAAGAATTTTTTCAGTGAAATAACGTAGTTCCTAAGATGCATTTACTCGAGAAAAAATTTTCACAGAGAACTTATCAAGCTGGTCACCCCTTGAAGTGAATTGTTTAAGGTAGTCAATAACTTCTTGCTTTGATACAAAGTCCAAGTAGTCTCTTTTTACAACATCGGCTTGCACACTAGAAAGTTGTTTGCGTAGTAGGATTTCTAACACAGAAGTTATCCTATAGGTCCTAACAGATGGATTTAGCAGGAGAGAAACAACTAGCACCCTTGACAATTTTGTAAGAGAGAGGACACTTGTATAAAAGTTTGTTGCAGAGATAAACTAGGAATTTTTGACAATCTCCTCTGAACTGAAGTATCTTGATGTCTTTAATTCCTTTCAAAGCTGCTGATGCTGCAAAACCAATATCTACAGTAGGGAGTGATTTCATGTTGGATTGCTTCTTTAAATCAATGGCTAACAATTTTTTGGAAGTATTTGCTGAATTAATTAAATCACATTTGACAATTCTGTTCATCAAGTGCTCTAGTAATTTATTTAGATCTGCAAACATAAATGGCAAAAAAGGTTGAGTGCTCTGATATTCGGTGATAAGTTGCTCCCACTCAAGTGAAACTGACAGCATGAATCCCAACTAGACTCCACCGGGAAAAGAGATGATTCTGTTATTCTTTGATAGTCTGCACATCTTGTTGGAAAATCTTTAAATACATAATTTAGTGAGCCCAAAAACTGGTTAATAGTCCAACTGGAGTTAGCATGTGCTGTTTCGTAAGCACCATGAACCATGTGTAAAGAACAAGATCAAAATTCCAGTAACTCAGGATCTCGTGGAGATTCTTCCTTCAAGTAACTTTTGAGATCACTTAAAAATTTGAGGTTTACATTTGGTCCATCCATGGAAACTTGAAGCATTTGTTTAAGATTCAAGCCCTCATCTTTTAGTGCAGATATAAAAGTTCATTAATATATCTTGAGCTGTTGCATGACCTAAAAAGCAAGATGTTAAATATCTTGTATGAATTTAATTTCAAGACGCGAACAACAACATCCATCTGGGTCTTCTCATCAAATGAAAGACAATAAAATGAGCATTACTTAATCATATTTGCAAGCTCGCTTTTGAAAAAAGGACCTAGTCCATACACAATGACATATCCAAGTTTATCTTTATGCTTTGAAATTTCTGGGAAATAACACTATCGAAAAACATTACTTTAAAAAGATCACTACAAGCAGAAATCTTCTAGCAGAAGAATGTGCCATTACTTGGTTAATAGTCCACAATATTTCAGCACGAGAAACTTCATATTTGACAAGGAAGCTCGGAATAGAACAACAGGTTTAGTTTCAGGTTTCAAAACGTACTTCATGGTCACTAACACTAAAATGTACATCCTCATGTAGGCATACAGATGACACTGCATTTTTGGTCATAGGGACCAAGACCAATATTTTTTTGCTCCCACTAGCAGCTTTCACTCTATCAACATGCTTCTTTCCCTTGGCATGAGACTGGATTGAAGAAATTCCCATGTTACTTATATCAAAGTTAGTTTTACACTAAGAACACTGGCCTTTACTTTTATCACAATCCACTTTTTGTAACAACAGCCAATCTTTAAACACTTTACTGTCCAACTAATCATCTTTAAAAAAAGTTTTTCCTCTGAGTTTACTCATTTCTTTTTAAACACAAAGGCCATAAGATAAACAAGTAGATCTGCAGAATACTCACACCAAATTTAGGAACAGTAGTTCTTTTATTTTGGGCAGATAGAGAGGGGGGAGGAGTGAGAGTATGAAGTGAAGAACACAACAGATACTGTACTGTGCCATTGGAATGTCAAGGTCAGGCAGGTACACAAATAGTTTGAAGTGGTATTTGAACTTGAGTAGTTACTAGTAAATCATCACTCATAATGGTTACTGGAGGAAAAAAGTAAGGGGGTAGGGGGAGAAAGGTTGGCTGCTAGTGTAGTCAAAACAGTTATTTGTTTCTTTCTCTATTATGTAAGGGAAAGGGAGAAAGGGGGTCTTGGTGTAGACTGAGAATAGAAAGGTAGCAAATGAAGCAAACATCCTCCATGCAAAATCATCTAAAAGATCAACTAATTGTGTGGCAAACAAGATATGAAAGAAGGGGGAGTAATTGAGGGGTGGTCAAAATAGAACTATCAGTAGTCCAAATAATATCGGGGGTCTCAAAATGCTTAATCCAACATTTCACTCAATGTAAATAGGCTGAATATTTTTCCAATAGGATTCAAAATTCCAGTATCAAAAATAAAATCAAGCATATTTCCAGTATTGGTAGATACCCTGTCATGTTACTCACCCCTCTACTCCCCTTCTCTCCTACACAAAAAACAAGAATGTTCTTATTTGGGTTTAATAATAACCATAAACTTACAATTTTGACACCCGCCCCCCAACAACAAAGTAAACTCTCCCTATGCCCATGAATGCATGTCTTATATTATAAAGCGGTTGTTAATGTTCTAAGTTAGCTGTAACTACCGATACTAGCCACAGTAGATTCGTTGATCTCTATTGTTGTATATTAGTAATATTTTATATGTTAAGTTGATAGTCTTAAGAAAGGTTATGAGTGATGTATAAACATACTCAGTGTAATATTGTAACTTCTTAAATAAGTAGCACAATAAAAGCTAGTCTGAGATTAGCTGAAATAATGGTTTAATTACTGTGTAACAAACCAAACATCTGTTCTGTAGAAACTCTTAACCTTTCAGAGGTAAATCATAAGCTCCAGTATACTTATGATATGACTGTGAGAATATATTTTTTTTAACTAAAAACGGCTGCCAAGTGCAAATAGTACTTTCTCGGCCATCACTATTTTAATAGATTTATGACCATCTTTCTTAATATGACTTTAAATTTTTTCAAAACTTATCAGTAGAATTGTTTATAATCAAAGTATGTGTACCAATTTGTTGCAAAAACAAACACCTGGCGGATTGACATGAACCACTCTTCGTGAGTTGATCAAAGAGTGCCCAATCACACAGATATGTTACATTACAGGGTTGGCTCGCCTAATCTATATGCACCTTTAGAATTAAACTATGTGATGTTTTAGGGAATAATTTAACTAGGTTAGTGGAAATGGAATAAGACCAAGGATCATTATGGATTAGTCATGGTCAAAGAAATGATGGGGTATGGGGTGGTTCATATATATGTGTAAACACTTTTATTAGCTAAAGTTACTGTCAAATTTTCTAGCAGACCCCCTTTAGAAAAGTTACTTTCTATGCCCTTGGGGATAGTAATGTAGAATACATTATTTTAGACTGCAATCTATTTTAAGTAATTACTGAGGAGGAAATAATAATTATTAATCTATGTATGTCCAGTATTCTAGGTGCGTCAACTATAAATAATAATTGATTTTGGATATGTTTCGTAGCAATGAAAACATGTTTCTTATCTTGACACAACTTATTATGAACTTTAGCTTTTATATAAAGTGTATACAAGTGTAAAAACAATCAATTAATCTTATTAAAAAATAGAATAATAGTAGTTAAAGTAGGCCTTAGGGATTTTCTAGCCATCTTTCTTGATGGTGATTTGTAAATTTTAAGTTACTACAGTAATCCCATGACTTCTTTGGTGCTGACTGACAGCTCACAACTGAGAGCTGATGGCTTTGAAAAGTTACCAGACCAAATTAAGTATTCCTACGCCCAACCATATGATCTAAAAAAACATGTGTTTAGCAGCTGTCACTTCTGACAGCCTAAATTTAGGTATATAACTAAATGGTGACTGTCAGAAGTCAGCTGTGAGATTTAATTCAGCAACAAAGAAGCCACGGGGCTACTGTAGATATGACCATCTTACTCGAGCCATCTGGTCCACCTTCATATCTTCTAATGAAGGATACAGTGACATTTTCAACACCTGAAACACAAAGAACAAGGTATGACATTATAGGTAGTCTAGTTTATATTATCTTTAACCTTACATTTAAGGCATTATTAGACCACAATCAGGCTATAATTTTAACACTCACTTGAAATCTTCTTGTTTTCACAAGAGAGACCTAATGTTTGACACTCGAGTTTGAACAAGTGTACAAGAAGTGGTTGAAAATGATGATACAATCATTGGAGGGATCCTTGAGTTATAGACTTGATGAATTCACATTCCACAAAAACATCCTATTAAAGACTGCATCACCATATTTGAATGGCAACAAGCCTGGCTACATCCTTGGCACCGCAGTGCTTATACCTATTAATTATCTTAAACCTAACCTAACATAAAAATTGCACTAACTAATCTAAATTTAGACTTTATTTTTGGTTATAAGTTAAAAAAAAAAGTAACATAACTTCAGAACTTGCAGCATAACTTTAATAAGCGATGTGGAAAAAATAATATAAGATTTGAGGATTTTTATGATAATCATTTGAAAATAAATTTAAATAAAGAATCATTATACAATTATACATTATATTATAGTTAGAGAAGCATGTATTTTAGTTTTACATCACTTAATAAAATACCATGCAAAGAATACTTAAATATGTATAGGCCTATATTGAATTTAAATAAACATAAATATATGGGATGTATGTATACATACAATAATATATGTAGCAACTTAATTTTAAGAGTATTTTTGAAAATTTGAAATGGTTAATTATAAAGAAACATTAGCACAATATTTTAGAGTTGTAGCCATTATAACAATATCAATAACTTACAGTGTGTAAAGAAAATATTTTCTACTAAATAGCTAATAATGAATTATTGAACATTATTATTAGCACTGCGTCTTACTAGCCGTTTGGGTTATACACACTTACGCTACTATGCAATGTTAGGGTGATTGTGGGATTAAATGATAGGACCTACAGTTTAACGTGGAATCCGAACCACGGTGGAGGCCTGGCATTCCTCACATTCACAAGATGTCTTGTCAGAGGTGAATTATTGAACAAAAATGTTGCCAATTCATTGGTGTTTTGGTATCCCAAAGAAAAATTTAGACCTAATATTTTTAGAATTTAGACTTAATATTTTTAGAATTTAGAATGTGAACAATTATTTGTACTACCTTATATACACACATAAACACATCTATATGTAATTGGTGAGAAAACATCATATACTAACTCCTGGGACCATAAAAGCTCTAATTAAAAAAATCGAATTTGTTTTTCATGGTCACAATTAGGCTATTAGTTTTAAAAAATAATCGTATTTGTTATCTAGAGGAAAATAATTATTTAATCATGTCAGCTTGCGCTGTAAACTTCCTTACTCAATCCTGGCGCGAGGCCCTTGGCTGTCACCTAGTTCACCTTATGGTAGAGCTGCCACTGCCACTTATAAAATCTTATGAAAATACACAGCCTGCAGTGTTTAATATCAGCACCATTTTATTATAATTTACATCTAATGTATTCCCGTTGTTTCACAAAAATTAAAGCATGCTGATAAATAATTTGCTGATTTTAGTGATAATAAATGGTAGGCAGGGAGTGATTAATCAACTTCTTAATATAATAAAACATGTCTGCTATAGTAACATGTATAATTTAAAATGGTGACAGTTCTGAACTCTAGCAGACAAAAAGAGAAATAATATAACAGTTGCCAGTCAAACACCAAACCAAGGACGTGTCAACGATGTATTGCTTTGGTACTTGAGACTTAAGGGCTTGATAAGGGTGCACCGGCATCCTTGGTAACAATTCAGATGGATCTATACTGGGTCACATGATTATCGATGTAACCGGCAAGGGTAGCATACATAACAAGGTGACAACACATAAGTAGTAGAGTGTTCGGATACAGCCAATGTTTAAGTTAGAGACCAGTTCAATAAGGAATCAGGGTGACCTGGCGGTCTAGGGGTAAGGTGTCAGACTTCTATGCTGGCGGCCGGGTTTCAATCCCCGGTCCCGGCAAAGATGTATCTGATTACCAAACCCTTCCTTCACCTCTGACAAGACATCTTGTGAATGTGAGGAATGCCAGGCCTCCACCGTGGTTCGGATTCCACGTTAAACTGTAGGTCCTTCATTTCATCTCACAATCACCCTACCATTACAGATTAGCGTAAGTGCGTACAACCCGAACGGGTAGTAAGACGCGGTGCTAATAATAATAATAATAATAATAATAAGGAATCGCTTCCATGCCCAGGCTTGTTTTTGGAAGAGTATTTTTTTTCAAACAATACATAGCCTATATAGAATATAATAAGTTTTAAATCTTTCAACTAAATACTCAAAAAGCACAAAAATAAATGTTTATAAACAAAAATATGTTTGGATATAATTGTTGGAAAGTTATATATTATGCATTTATGTATTCTGTATGGTGCAAAGGAAACAAGAAGATATAAATATAGCCTAGTTTGTTACCTTTTAGTGTAAGTGATTATTGTGTGAACAATCATATCAACTTAAACTTATGTTTTAATTATTATTTACCTTTTTAATTAACGACTCAAAGAGTAGTAGGCCTACTACTACGGATGTTAACAATTGTTAGTTGTGGTTAAATATTATTTTAGCCCTAGTAGAAAAAGTTTATGTTCGATAGATACGAGCTAAACACAAAAGAGAGTGATCGTGTGTTGTAAAACGCGAGACTTCTCTAGTCAAATATTGCGATCACATGACTTTTCTTTAGATTATCAGGTAGCAACATCTAAAACAAATGATTCAACTGTCAAAGAGTGAATCTCCTTGAACTTTAGCACATATATTGTACACCAACAAGGAAGAATATTAAAACTGCCGCTAAGCGCGCCACTTTCGGAATATGTCATGTGCATTTTGTGGGTGTACAAAAAACCCTACTGGCTAGTGGCTACTTTAATTTTTTATCTATGGATATTAACTGGTGACGTAGCATAATATTGAAACTGACGCATTCATTATCAGTTGTATTTGGATTTTGGAATTTGAAGAGGGATAATTGTTTTACTAAAGAAAACGTTGATGATTCATTGATTTCTGTAGACTGTGACCGAAATAAACTTATCTGATTCTTTCATTTGGATCTTTGATTATAAGGACGTCTATCAAGTAATTTTTGGCTGGTCTCAGTAAAGGAAGTAACTGATAGCTAGTGCTCTCTTTCCTGTTACTTTTAGGGTAAGTTTAATAAATATAAACGTAATTTAATATATATATTTTAATTTTTTTTAAATCTCCCCTTAACTTAGGCTATAGTCCCTTTTATGTCATTATTATTTTATAGTAGGATTTGATACTAAAGTTCAATGATTCCATCAATTTCGTGTAGCATAGTTTGAAAAATATTTGTTGGTATATTTCTTATAAAGTTTTGCTTTATCTCTTTTTTTGTGTTAACAAAGGTGCATAATTATTAAAGATTTATTGTATTGCATTTATGGATTTGTATATACTTTTATTTTAAATGGAAAGATAATAAAAATTTGTTTATGAGGGAGGGCATACAACATGGCTCATAATATAACACTTTTGCTTTGTTATATCACTATATTTAAATACTTCATTGTCAATTGCCCCGTACATATAGGTGATCTTTTAGCTGTGATTTTTTGTTTTGTTGGTGTCACTAAATATCCTACTTTTCTCAGTTACAAACTTAAAAGTAATTAAAATGAATCCACATCATTGAACTTGAAAAATCCCTAGAGATATTGTTTCCAGTTTTGGAATAATGAGTTCTATAATATTTGATCACAAGTCTTTGTCAAATGCATAACTTAAATAAGGATCAGAATTTCCTCCCCCCCTCTCCCCCTCCTCGTTGTGAGGCTGTAATAAAGCTTATCAAGGTTTATGGTTTAATTTATATGTTACCGTACTTAATACATAGGAAATAAACCTTAATGAAAATCTCTCATACCCATAATACATTGTATAGGTGTGACACTGTAATGTATGCAGGTAGGTCTGTAACAAACACATTTCTTAGACAAAAAGAATGTTTAACCTAAATTTATCTATAAATGTGTGGGGAATGCCAGGTCTCCACCGTGGTTCGGATTCCACGTTAAACTGTAGGTCCTTCATTTCATCTCACAATCACCCTACCATTACACATTAGCGTGTGTATAACCCGAACGGGTAGTAAGACGCGGTGATAGTAATAATAATAATCTATAAATGCATAGTTTTTTTTGGGTCTACTAAATAAGTACCTGCATAATATTATATCTATAGGTAGGGCCTATATATGGTACATTATTTAACCCTTTCACTGTCATGTATATTTTGCATACACAAGCCCATTGTGTCAGGTTTTTTTAACTGAAAAAAGCAATTTTTGGAAAAACAGTTGTTTTATCAAATATTTTAAACAAAATGTAAATAAAATTATGTAAAAAACTAATACAATTTCTGAAAAAATAATTCTTTCAGAAAATTCATTTATATTCCCTAATTTTATCAAATGTTATAAAAAATATTGTAAAATGTTTAATAAGGAGGTAATGTAACATATTAAAAATTCATCAGTTTGTGATATTCTTCAAAACAGGGGACAACACACAGTCCAACATCACATTCTGTACACATGTAACGGGATTCCTTTCTTCTCTTTTCTTTTTTCTTTGTTTGGGAACACACCACACAAACACGAGCAGCATTCTTTTTCTTCTCTGTAGATGGAACCATGGCGGGGAAATGTCGAGCAGTCAGTCTTGTTGGATTGTCTTGAGATGTTGATGGTCTTCCTCCTTTCGGTTTGGGTTTCGGTTTGTGGAATCTCTGGATCAGCTGGTGGATAAGTTCCAAATGATAGTCTGCCAGTGAAGGTTTCTTTCCTGTTTTAGCTAGATACATGAAGTAAGAGTTTAAGAGGATAAGGTCAATGAAGTGGAATGCCAATTTCTTGTACCATTTGATACTTTTCCTCATACAGTCTAATCTGCTCAACATCATGTCAGTCTGGTCTACAGATCCCATGCTTTCATTGTACGCTAGAATACACTTAGGTTTTTGTATGTGTTGGTTAGTATTTCTGTCTGTCTTTGAAGTCTGTGTCATCTCATCAGGGTGCATCGTAGTCAGCATGCGAACTTCTCTGCGGTCCATCCACTTGAGCGCCATCATAGATCCATTGTGGTACGATTCTGTCTCACCTCTTTTTAATTTCTTTTGTAGTGGAGCCATTCCCTTTCTGTTTTGTTTCACTGTGCCACAGGCATTAGTTTGATGTTTGTGAAGAAAGTCAAAGAGACAGGGGCTGGTATACCAATTATCAACAAACAAAAAATGTCCCTTATCAAGGTATGGTTCAATAAGGGTTGTTACAACTGCACCAGACATTCCTAATGAAAATTTATCCTCTATATCTGTTCCTTGCCCAACATATACAATAAAATCCAATATGAAACCAGTTTCAACATCACAAAGAACAAAAAGTTTTATTCCAAATCTATGTCGCTTGCTTGGAATGAACTGTTTGAAACCTAGGCGACCTTTGAAAGGAACAAGTGATTCATCAATACATAGGCTCTGGAAAGGCTGCAGTGTTTCTTTGAACACAGTCCTAAGATGATCTATTACGGGTTTCAATTTGTAGAGTTTATCATTGCTGTCTGCAGGGGTGAGACTGGAGAAATGAAGCATACTTAGAAGAGTTTGGTACCTGTTTACAGCCATAATTTGAGAAAAAATTGGGGTGTGAATCAGGGATTTTGTGCACCAATATTCAGAAATTTTCAACTTTTTTACTCTTGTCATCAACATGGTAAGGGAAAAGAACACATACATTTCATCTATATTAGTGTCTTGCCACTTGTGAATTCTACTGTTTGTAGAAATTGTGGAAACTGTCAAAACCTTTTGATAATATTCATTAGTAGCGTTGACAAAAGTCTGAACCAAGGCAGGAGTGAGAAAACACAAAAAGAAATCAATTTCAAGGGAATCATCATTTAGGGAATTATTTGTAAATCCAGAATTAGATGCACAGAAGTTGTGTATAATAGGTTTAAATTGCCCAGAAATCCAAGTAAATAAAGGAGACTTATCTTTTTTTTCCGTTTAGCAGGTGCTAGTTGATTGCTGACATCAACTTGTACTTCAGAGAGATCCCTGACACTATCACTGTCACCTTCTTCTGATATATCACCTACAGAAAATTTAGAATAATTTTCATCATCAAAAAAAGTCATTTTCCGAGTCACTGTCCACTATAAATACTTCAATTTCGTCATCCCGCAACTTTGTTTGTTTTCCTCGCCACGCCATCTTGACAGTAGTGAGTGAGCTCAGGAAAATAGATATTTCACTTGTAAATATAAACTTGAAAACTATAGATGAACCTGGGAAAAAATGCAGTATTTTTTCTTTAAAGCCTCTTTGCACTTTAGCGCGCGCAATTCAATTAGCTCTAATGCTCCACATATATGTACAGGTTTGACAAAGTGAGCCCTGCACAAAAACGTATATTTACGGGTTTGACAACAATATGTTGTCACACGACATATATTGACAGGTTTGACAGTGAAAAGGTTAATAGCATAAAATTAAAATTTATTGACAGAAACCAAGTATAAAATATAAAACTATCTTTCACTAAAATAGGGTGTCTACTACTAGGTCAAGAAAAAGTCCCGAACTAAAAAAAAAAGTTGCAAAAATCCCTGAAACGTCACAAATTAGCATTATTTTGGTCCTAAAGTCACACAAATATTTTTGTTGGAATTTACCGCGCAGTTTAACAATGCTAACATGTCGAAAGTTCCGCCTCCCACTACCCATGATATGTTACCAAAGACAAAGTTAGCGTTTGCCATCTAATTAACATGTTATGTTGCATGTGAGTGCATTAGGGATCGACTGTTAACCGAAGAAATTTTGTGGTTGAAAAAGGTCACCAAAAATTCACTAATTTTGGTTTCTCCAACTCATTAGACACCCTGTAAATTTTTAGAATTCAATTAATATCCTTGGATGTGCTTTGGTGGCCACATGATCTAAGTAAACTCGCACAGTAGACTAAAGTCTATATGGCAGGGAGATTGAGGTTTGAATCTTGGTTGTGTGAACTGAGGGTGGTTTTTACTCTCTACACTCAAATGTGGGTACAATTCTTCTAAATATAACTTCCTTGCTCCTAAAACAATTAATATAATTAGTAGACCTACATAAGTGTATAACCCTAACGAGTAGTGAGTTGCAATGCTTAAAAAAATGTCCTAACGATAAGGGTTGTCATTTCATTGGGGGTGAAGGGGTGTACTCCTATAATCCTTCATTGTTGTTGAAATGGAAGAATTAATTGAAGATGCTCTCAATGAGCTTGAAAACCAACTGTCTATTTATAAATTGAAGATGAGATAATATTGCAATTAGATTTTGCTGAGAATATTCAGTTCCCTACCAAAATGAAATACAAAGTTCACACCGAAGCCATAATCAAGTCACCATTATTACATGTTATGCTTAACTGAGTAACAAAGTGGTGTGTGTTCATTTGCAATAATCAATGATGACACAATAGAGTCTTGGTATACACATTTGGGAAAAAATACTACAATGTTTGTAAAACAAGTTCAAGCAAACAAAAAAGATTGTTTTTTATTCTGATGGCTGTACTGGACAGTTTAAAATTTAATACTCAGTAAAATTGGTGTTTTTTAACATAAAATTTCAGAATACAAGGAGAGTAGGTCTAGTATTTCTTTGCCACATCTCATGGGAATGGAGGGGAAGTCAAGAGAAAAGTTTGGCATTAAGTGAGGCCCAGACATGTTTGTAAATAATGCAAAGCAAATTTTGATTTGCTTCAAAAATTGTAAATGGCATGAAAATATTACATGTTAGGGCCTATGGATGACAATATCTAAGTGAACAAAGCATTATTAACTAATAGATGGGAATGAGTTAACACCAGATCCCAAGAATAGGCCTACAATCATAGCATTGCTTTATGAAAGAAGTTACAAATAATTGTCTTTTGGTTATTCTCTCTCTGCAATCCAATTTTCAAAAATGATGCATTTTTGGTCAGAATACCAAAACATTTTGATTGAAATGAAAATGTTTAATTTAGACTCGTCTAAATAACTTAATGAAGTAAAAAAAAAAGAGAAGAAATATTTTCCCCAAAACTCTTCTACATAGAGAAGTGTAGGCTTTGAAATAGAAATATTAATTCTGGCACAATTTCAGAAAAGAAGGATAGCTTGTATGAATATGTTGGCATTTGCCAAAATGAACATGATGAGGATGAGGGGATTAAAATCATGTTTTTAAATAAGTTCATTGGCAAACAATTATATAAAATGAATGCAAAAGGGTTTCCTTTGTCTCTAAGTCAGATTCAAAATATTATTCCGGAACCTAGTATTAAAATTGCCGAGGACATAATTTATTATGACTTTTAAATAGATGTCAATGTTTGAAAGATTATGATTTTAATGTTAATCCTCTTTGTTTATTACCTTTGTTAATATAATTCTAATAAAAGATGGTAAAGGTTTTTTTTTCACTATAAGTTTCTTACTTTTAAATGTACTGAATGTAATTGTTCAAAATGCTTGCAAACTGATTTTGAAAAGTGTTTTGTTTGGTTGAATGTTAATTCCAATAAGAAAGTAGTATATTTTAAATAAGTTTATTAAAATAGATTTTACTAAATTTAAAACTTATATGATAATTATTTAATTATTTTCACTGTGTATTAGATCTATTCGTAGACTATATTATTTTAAATAATACTGCTGTACACATTAAAAACTCTCCACTGAAGCCTCTAGTTCTTATTGTAATTGTAGGCCAAACACATATTTGCAGTAGGTATTTCACACCCATAACAATGATTACTGTCAAAGTCATATCAGAATATAACAATTTCTAACTAAGGCTATATTGGTGACCTGGTGGTCTAGGGGTAAGGTGTCAGACTTCTGTGCTGGCGGCCAGGGTTCAATCCTTGGTCCTGGCACAGATTTATCTGATTTCCAAAGCCTTCCTTCACCTTTGACAAGACGTATATTAATCACAACTTGTGAATGTGTGGAATGCCAGGCCTCCACTGTGGTTCGGATTCCATGTTAAACTGTAGGTCCTTTATTTCATCTCACAATCACCCTACCATTACACATTAGCGTAAGTGCGTATAACCCGAACGGGTAGTAAGACGCGATGCTAATAATAATAATAATAACCAAGGCTATTGTTGTAATATCAAGCCCTTTTGTTTGGTGAATAACTACTGTGTTATTTTTCAAAATAAATTATTATTACATAACTAGTTCAACACACGAATCAAACAAATTTATTGTCGGAGAATACACAAGTTTATAGAAATAATTAACCTGTTTTAGACTTAACAATACATGCTATAACTAAGAAGATGACTCAACTTTTACTCAAGTTCATAGGCATAGACACAGATTAGCTAAAAAAAAAGGACACATTTAACATTTAACTAGAATATCCCTGCATAGAATTGCATATTTTAACATTTATAGAAGCAAATACTCTGTAGGATAGTGTCTAAAATATGCAAACTATTAACTTTTTTTATTATTAATTTCAGAAGTGGTAATGAGTTATCCAGGCTATCCATACCAGCAAGTAAGTTATTTGTAAAAAAAAATGTCTCTTTAATGGTTTGTGGCTTTGGTAAATTAATATACTTAGCATTTTGTAATTTTTTTTCTATCAGTGATTGGGATCTGAAGAAAAGGTAAGTTTGGAATTGATGCCAAAAGAGAGAAACTATTACACCAATTTGATTAACATCAGGCAGTGTGGCGATCAGTCAGTTGATTAAAATTAATATAGTGTCCATTTATAAATGTTATGCTTTGTAGGAGCACATTTCAGCATATTCACTTAATTTTCACATTTATTTTTACTATAAATTAATTTGTGACAGATTTTAAAAACTGGTGAATTATTATTTTAGATTATAGTGCTTATTGAATCTTGTGGAAATATAACCTATCATTCCAGTCTTTGTGATATCAACTCAAAATATTACAGGACCAAAGTAGTTTATTATAAAACACAATTCAATGTATCTTCTTTGGATTGAATCATTTTGTTTTCTTTTTAAAGTCTGTGTCTTTTTTTTAATTTATTTATGTGTTTTGACCAAAGGGTTATTCAAAATTTTAAAACCTGCTTCTGTGACCGCATGTTCTCAGGTGTCACTCTTAGACTAGACCAGAGTTTGAATCTTGGTCGGGTGTATTGAGGGTGGTTTTTGGTTTTTACAAAGTGCTTTTCCACTCTTATTCCACATAAATATGACTACATTTACTCTAAATTCAACCTTGTTCATCACTAACTAATTAGCTTAATTAATAAATATATGCATATAATCTGAACAAGTAGTAAGACACAGTGCTATAAAAAAAATTAATACAAAAGGTAGGAAAGAGAAGGACAGTGAGATGGAATGTATCTGCATTAGAACAAAGGTAATTGAAAGGGGGGAAAAACACATTTTCTAGTTACATCTTAGGAACATCACCCTTTTTTGCCCCTGGTCAAGATTCAAACCTAGACCGGGGAGGTCTCAATAATTCAGTTTGTGAGCCTGACATTTTTGACTGCGTGAACACAGATGCAGGTGACCTAAATAAAGCCTATGCCTTTGGTTCCTTCTGAATATTAAATTTTCTTAATTTTATTTTGAGTTAGTTTTAAATTGAAAATTGCCTTTTGTTTTTGAAATGGTCCTAAAAATAGTTAACTGTAGGTCTCTTATATTTATTATTTAATTTCTATTATGACGGTTTGAGTCAGGCTTCTTATGAATCTACATGGGAATATTTGAACATTTTAAAAACCTTTTAGCCTTACACTTAACCTTGAAAATACCCAAAATAAGTAGTTGAGCTAAAATTTGAAAATATCTTAGAGTTTAGATGCAGTTTATAAACATATCTGTAGTATTTTAATATGCGATATTTATTAACTTAACCCTTTTGCTGCGTTAATCAAATACAATCCAATCTCAGCATTATAGCCATTGACTGCGGAAATCGACTTTAATCCATGACATGTAAACCTTATCTATCTTTGCTGCAACAGTCGGAAATAACCACAAGAGTGTTAGAATGCTGAATTTTTCATACTAGCATGCATACTAACATTGTTGAGGTATTTATTAGTGTAATATTTGTGATCTTTATCCAGTTATTCTACTGTGTTAGTAACATTTATTTTATGATTGATGAATTTGTGCCATGTGAAGGGTAATAAATATAATATTTGGTTATTATGGCAACTGAAAAAATTCAATAATCCAGTAAGTTTTAAAATTTATTTTATTTTTGTTCGTTACCTAATTCCTATTTTGAAAGCATTCCTAACACAGATATATGATCTTATCTTTCTTTTTATTACATAAGGCCAATATTAGGCCTGTAAAAATCCTCATTTAGCGATTGGTTTGACACTATTGTGGGTTGATAGTAAAATAAAGAATGGTTCTGATAGCAGAAAAACATTGCATTTGGGTACAATGTGACATACAAAATGTTATTGATATAAAATATATATTATTTTGCAATTTATAGACGTGGTTCTAAATTTCATATTTAAAATGCATTACTAGTTGAAAATCACATTATTTAATCATAATCATAATAATTTTCAGATTATGAATTTTTAACTTATAATTAGCATTTCTGAAGATAAGGGTAAACATTAAATACACAGCAAAAGGGTTAAGGCAGTGTTACACACACACACACACACATCACTATTTATTTTGTAAGTTTAGGACCTACTAGTATTTGATAGTGATTATATCTCTGGCTGGGTCAGTATAGTAAAATGCCTTCATCTTCTTCCGCTATCCTTCCACCATTCTTCCTCCTTTAATTGCATACATTTGTCTCCTCTCACTTGCACACTTTCTGTTATCTGTTACTCCCAGCTCTTTCTTGGCCTCCATTGCAGTATTTTTCCTGCATACTTCATTTCCATCATTCTCTGTGTCCTCTCCTTCTCCATCCTCATTAAATGACCATACCATCTCAATCTTCTTGCTTCCTCTTCTATATCATGCACTCCCTGTACCCCCACTCTTTCCCAGCTAACTTCATTCCTAACCTTGTTTCTCCTCGTGACAGCTAGCATGCTCCTCACAAACTTCATTCCCATGGCCTCCACTTTCCTAACCTTTCTTACATTCACTGTCCATGTTTCTGCTGCATCTGTAACAATAGTTAAAAAGTATGACCAGTACAACACTTCCTTACACTTCAAGGGCACTTCTCTTCTCCCTAGCAGGTCTCTTACACACCTCTAGAGCAACTCTCTTTGCTCTCCTCTTCTCATTATATCTTCTCTACTTCCAACTTTAGTCTCATTCACGTTTCAAAGATATTTTACTTTGTCTAATTTTCTCAGGCAAACTTTAGAGCTTTACTAGGCCTTATCCTCTTCCTTGTCTTTACCATCAATTCATACTTCACCATGCTTAATTTTACTCCACACTCATTCATTTCCTCATTTCATTCCTGTAGCTGTTCCTGTACTTTCTCTTCCTTCTCTCCCCATACCATCAAGTCATAGAAAACATCATAGCTTTCATTCTTTCCTCCCCATGTTTTCTGCCACTTTATTTTTGATCATTTCCATTAAGGTATCATTACAAATAGTAATGGTGAGATGGCACTCCCCTGCTTCACTCTTTTAAAAAAAAATTGGAATCACTTCATCCTCCTACTTTCCATCTTAACATACATCTTGTTATTCTCATGCCTGCTTTTCACTCTTGTTACAACGCTTCTTTCCACTTTGGCTTCCTCCGTCGCTTTCCAAACTTTATTTCTATCCACGTTAGCATATGCATTCTCCACATCCATAAGTATCATTATTCATTACCAAGTCTTTCCCAAAGTCATACCTCCTTTCCATCAGCTGTCATATGGGCAGTATAATAGTACTAATATTTAATACAAATTATAAGATATTGACAAATAAACTAAAATACATTAGCTTATTTTTAGCATGTAAAGTGAATACTTGTAAATTATGAATCACATGTGACCTCCTTTTCAATTATGCTATAAAAAATTGAAATTGTATCCACCACCTATCTCAAAAAATATTTTCAGATAATAGCTAACACGCTTGAAAAATTCACTTCATTGATTTTATTGCTAACTAGTGAGCTGCTTTCTGTCTTGTACATTATGCAAACTAATATTTAGTTTATGATGAAGTGATATTCACCTAGTTATACAACCATTTGAAACTATTTTTAAAGGTGTACGCAAGTAATGGTGTGTTTGGAGATGTCTTGTTTTGATAAAGCACTAAAAAGAGGTGGAGTAAATGAACATTTTATCTTTCACACTTTCCATGGTTAGCTTAATACAAAGCCCAAGTTTCTATTTCACCATTTATTCAAATTCTAAATTTTAATTAGAGTAGAATCTCGGGAACTTAACCTAATGTGGACTGAGTGGGTGTCGAATTTTACGAATGAACTTGCATAAGATGTTTACTATGTCATGTTTACGAAACAAGGATGAATCACACCACAATATTGAATATTAGGTACACCTGTACTGTACTGTACTGTAGTATTGTATGTTACAGTACATACAGTAACAGTAATATACCTACAGTACAATATATTAAGTGTTAATAGAATGGTGTACATACATAAATTTAATATAAAGAAATGCAGTACAGTATTGGACATATAATATTGTCTTGATTCGAATAACACGTTAATGAATTGGAAAACTAACAAACACAGCACAACTGTTCCACTTGAGTTACTAACAAACTTAGAGGTTCTACACTTGAATGGCCTTGGATTGTGATGACTGGCACCAACAACTGTGTGCACGTGCGCATGTCGAGTTATACAGAACATTGAGTTATTGAGTTTCCGAGACTCTACTATACTAATAATAATCATTGTAAGCCACTATGAAAATACGTTTGGTCAATGTATGTACATGGTCTTGATGGCTTATTCTAACTCTTTAACACAAACACATTACTCAAATCTCAGAATGGAAAATTAAACAAATCAAATTCTACATTAACACATTTTCAGCATTTGCCACAAATCAAACCTTTTGCTCTTAAATAGACAGAGGTACTACTTAATGAGCTGGGTGTAGCATAATCAAATGATTTCATTATACTGTAAACAAAAAATCCTTCCCACTAATAGAAAACCTAATCATACATTGATATCCTTTTTTCTTTTTTCAAGGGTGCTCCTGGAAATCCTTATCCTGCTGGATATCCTCCACCTCATCATGCAACAAGCCAATTAAGCTATCCAACTAACCCTTCGGTTCCTGGAAGTCAGGGTGGCTATCCTTCAATGAATTCACCTTACCCCTCGAATAATCCTTCCTACCCATCTGCTAACCCATCACCTAACCAACCTTACCCTTCAACAAATGCCCCTTATCCTTCATCTAATCAACCTTACCCTTCAACAAATGCCCCTTACCCTTCATCTAATCAACCTTACCCTTCAACAAATGCCCCTTACCCTTCATCTAATCAACCTTACCCTTCAACAAATGCCCCTTACCCTTCATCTAATCAACCTTACCCTTCAACAAATGCCCCTTACCCATCGAGCAATCCACCTTCCATGTATCCATCAGCTAACCAATCCTATCCTTCAAGCAATCCACCCTCAACTCATTCCCCCTACCCTACAAACATCCCCTCCCAACCCACAGGGTGTCCACCTAGCCATCCAGGGTTCCCCTCGGGAGGTATGTCTGCCCCATATCCTGGCTACCCTGGGTCATCTCCCTATCCTACCCCTAGCATGGGGTATTCTCCAGCCCCCACATCCTTCAGACCACAGCCCTACTCCTCTGGGCCTGTTTATCCTGCTCCCTCTCAAACCCAGTACCACAGTAGCCCCTCTCACGGCCAACCTGCCGGCAACACCAGTCAAACAGCACGGGCCACATATAAAAAGGTGAGCCTCTAATTTAGCTAATTAATTCATCTTTTGGAGAGATCATTCACTTTATAGCCTAAATTTTTTCAACCAAATTATTCACTTAAATGTATGATAATCACCTCTTTTATTTGATTAAAATACACTACCTGCACTAAAAGAAATTTTAAAAAGATAAATTATTTTCTCTTTTTTATGAAAAAACTTAACTAGGAATACTTTTAGTTCTAACATTGATTGATTGCATATGAAACATTTTATTTATAGTTTCTATGAATCAACAAGTTCCGTTAAATAATTACTCTACAAATTTTGAGTTTATAATTTTTAAACACCTTCCTGAAGAATTCCTTAAATGGTTGCCTCCTACCATTAACATTTCAAATTACTTACTTGGGACCACTTACATACTTACTCTATGGGATTATGAAAATACCTCGTTGCCGCACTTATAAAAGTATGTCACCTATCCCTATTTTCAGTTAGTTCTACCCAGTCCCTCTCATTACACCCTATCCTTATCTTGAGTTAGATCTATCCAGTCCACCATACCAACCAAACTATCTTTTTCAGGTCCATTCTTATGTTATTCTTCCATCTGCGTATAAGTCTTCCCATAGCGTTTAGTAGTTAATACCCTAAACACACTTTTAGAGTCTTCACTTTACGTTGTTTGTCCAGCCCACTGTAATCTATGAGACTTGATTATCTTAACAATGTCCTGTGATGAGTACAGGTTATGTAACTCACCATTATTTAAGCTCCTCCATGACCCAGTATCCTCATCCCTCTTTGGACCAAATATCTTCCTAAGCAGCTTGTTTTTGAACACCCTAAATAGTATAGATATTTGACTCCATTCATCATTGCATGTAATTTGAATTTATATATGCAAATACATAGCATATTTTACCAACCTATTATTATATTTGGACACCCTCATATAATGGCACATTAGAAAACTTATCACAAATATAGAAACTAAAATTAATTTTACAAAGTACCGGTACACTTTTTATAATTAAAAATTCATGAGCATCGGTAGCATGTGAAGCATGGTTTGTTTCTTTTAATGGAATTAACACTGCATTATAAATGAATAGATTTATTACACAAAAAGTGTTTTAAGTGTGATTAAGGCTTTGCATGTCAGTTTTAGTTTATTTGTGTATAAAGAGGTAATTTTCAGGCTAGAAATGGTGAGTTAGCTTACAACTTTAAAGTGCTATAGTTATTGGTGGGCATGTTAAACTTTCTATAAATACTCATCACTCATCAGTGAAATTTTATTTATAAAAATATTATTTGCTACAAGTCCAGTTAAATCAATTATCTAGTCCCTTTTATGGGGGGAATGAGGGGAGGGCGGGCGGGTTCACAACATTTTAATGTTGTCTGGGCTAGGGATGTGTTATTGATACCATACTAGTATCGATAACAATAAGTATTAGTATCAAAATTTTAATCTGTAAAACTGTTTGTTTTTAATCTAGTATTAATAATTTCAACATTGGCATCATAATTGTATTTTCATATTTATTTAAACATTGAAAATTATAATGATTTAACCATACTATAGTATACTTAGGTCTTTTGTGTCTATGTTATGTGTTGGAAGGTATGATGGATATTATAAAAGGTTTTACCATACTAGCTTTCAAAACATCTATGAAAATGTAGTGGATGAAAAGTTATTTAATAGCTAAATATGATTAGTAATATAATTTTCAATCTATTTTGTACCCTTCTTCAACCATTAAAGCTGGTGAACTTGCCTTGCTTGAACTCTGAAGTGAACCAATAACATAAAGAACAACATTCAAATATAAAATAAAGTTATTAATGAATAGCTTATAGTTGCCAATCCTCTTCAGTTGTTTTTTGCTCGTAATCCAGAAAATGAGTGAGAATTGAGAAATAATGCAATTTGTTCTTCCTCCACAGTCCACCATAGTAAACATTTAATCCCAGCATGAGTGATTATAGCAAAAAGTTTTGTTTTTTTCGATACTAATTTAATATCGGAGTGTGAGTACTTATATAATTAAAAGTATTGAGTAAAAAAAACACTCATATTGAAAGGAAAGTATCGATATTAGTAAAATATTGAAATGGGAAACATTTTAAGGATAAACATCCTCATTACCCTGAAATCCTAATCTCTGTCCATCCATTTTTTTAGCTTTGCGTCTTACCACCCGTTCAGGTCATACGCTTATGTACTAATTACACTAATGGGTTGGGGATGAGGAAGGTTATATTTAGAAAAATTGTACTCATGTTTGCATGTAGGGAGAGTGTAAAATCGTTGAGGAAAAACCCCTCTTACTCCACCCAACTGGGATTTGCACCTCTCTCCCCGTCATTGGCAGTCTATAGAGTCCATTGTGAGTGTGGCACCTTAGAACATACGGCTACCAAAGCGAGTAAGCCGGTCTATTGTTAGAATGATGTCTTATACATTAGGACCAACCATTGAGTGCTCGCTCACATGAATTGTTTCAAAAATCATCATGAAATAAAAATCAGGGAACTCACTGACAGCTGAAGTAGTTTTTACAAAAATATTTTGTCATAAATATTCTAATTATTGATGATGGGAATCTCATATAGGAATGCCAATTAAAGGTCTAACAATGTGAAGCACTAGTAGCCATGTCATGTTAACTAGTTTGTTACGTGCCTATAAAAAAAAAGAACAAAAACCAGGAACAAGATTTTTATATCAAATCTCACTATGGTGTGCTATTTGCAGGAAGTTCCGCTGCTATAGATAAAAACAACTTGATAATGACCTAGTTATACATTTACCATTTTCTCATTGAGCACCATAGTACAACTATTCATTTAATAAAATCCTTTTTGTAATCATCTAATCATAATATATACTCCTCAAAATGTTCACCTTACTCGGCCATCCTTATCTTTTTTTTATTTGAGGTCTAATCATGATGTTACCAACACTCTTTTAACTAACATAAGATAAAAGAGTTAATCTAATATAAAACCAGGGTATTAATACAGTATCTAAAAATACAAATTTATATAAAAAAATTATCTAATTAATAAAAAACCACCTGGGCTCAAATCATTGACCCTTAGATATGTAGTTGGATTGCTCAATCTTTTGATCACAGGGAAATTTAATTAAATATTAACATTTAACTCTACCTGCTTTGGTGGCTGCATGCTCTCGCAATGGATTAGACTGCCGATGACTGGTAGATTATGGTTCGATCCCACTTAGGTGTATTAAGGGTGGTTTTTCCTAAATGGTTTCCCTCACATTGTCCACACAAGTGTGGGTACATTTCCTCTAAATTCAATCATCCTCATCCTTAACCCATTAGTGGAGTTAGTACATAAACATGCAACCTGAATGGGTAGTAAGACACCGTTCTAAAAAAACTTACTTTATTTAATGACTTCGTACCTTTGATAGCTCTGTTATTAAATTACTTTGATGGCTCTGTTATTAAAAGTAGATGCATATGCACTGAAAGTGTCAAATAAAGATGGATTATAATTTTACTTAAGAGTGCCTTAAGTCAACAAAATGTGATTGGATCCAATCATATCCTGAGAAAGGGGAAGGAAAGGGGCATAGGCCTACTCTTCTAGACAGGGTGTGCTAGATATTTCAATGCACAATTGAGCACATTGAAATAGTTATCAATTGTCTAATTATATTGAGAAAAACAATATTGTGCCTCTTATGCTTAACAAACCAATATCTGTTGAATTATACAAGAAGATATTTCTGATTTATAGTATAATATTAAGTATCTCAACATTATTATTTTATATAATCCTCAAATTGCAAACATTACATTTTATCTCAAAATATGGTTTGGAAGAGAGAGTATGGATTTCATAAACATGATAGATAACACAAAAACTTTAATCCTCTTTCATGATAAGAGATTTGAAAGCTCAGTGAAATACAATGGATAATAATAAAAATGTGAACAAATTAATCATATTTCAGCACATAATTATCACATGTTGTTCTTTCCAGTCAACAAACTATTAGCATCAAAAACAACAACAACCAAAACGATAAAAGGTGGACTGTATATAAAAATGTGACA
>CABFVX010005674.1:27317-41957 GCA_902151425.1 Timema shepardi | reverse complement strand
TTGTGAATGTGTGGAATGCCAGGCCTCCACCGTGGTTCGGATTCCACGTTAAACTGTAGGTCCTCCATTTCATCTCACAATCACCCTACCATTACACATTAGCGTAAGTGTGTATAACCCGAACGGGTAGTAAGACGCGGTGCTATTAATAATAATGTATTGAAAGTCGATAAGTTGCTAGCTACTGTCAGCCAAGCTGGGCAAATGAAAATATATAATTAATAACAACAAAACATTGCCCTCGGGAGTAATACTCGTATGAATACATGTTAGGAAATATATACACATTGAAAATAAAAATATTGCTACATATTATATATAAATAAATAAATAAATATATATATATATATTGCATGGTTCTGCCTTCCAAGCTATCGCCATCATCAGACGATTCTTGCATACGTGTTATTTACATATTGACACATGTTATCCTATATGTTATATTATATAGTGTACTTTATTTAGTTGGTACAGGTTCATAAGTATTGATTTTACAAACAAATATACAGATTATCTTTGACAAACTACAGAGCTCCTCCTTAAAATGATAGTGCTATTAACTAAGGAGTTTCCCCGGAAATAAATCACACTAAAATATTTCTTTGAATCAAGTAAACTTAAAGGCCTCCCTTTAAACCAGCCACATTGAGAGCTTCCCTTGAAAAATATACCAAGTAACTCCCTTGAAAAAAGAAACACCCCAAGATCATCCCCTTGAAAAAACACTCCAAAAGCCTCCAATAAAACTGGCCACATTAAGAGCTTACCTTTAAAAGCCCCTCAAAGAGCCCCCCTCTGAACAAACCTCCCTTGAAAGAAATCATACCAGGATCCTCTCTTGAAACAAACCAAACCAAAAGCCCCCTTTTAAATAAAACACACCACGAGCCTTCATTCAAACAGAATACACCAAAATACTCCATTGAAACAACCTACATCTAGTACCTCCCTTAAAATAATAGACATCTAGAGCCTCCCTTAGAATAATACACAAGAGCCTCCCCTGGAACAATCCATAGCTAAAGCCTATCTTGAAACACGTCACACCAAGAGCATATCTGCAAACAATCCACACCTAGAGCTTTCCTTTAAACATGTCACACCAAAAGCCTCCCTTGAAACATGACACACTATTATATCCTCTCTTGAAACAACTCATATTTAGAGCCTCCCTTGAAACAGTCCACATCTAAAGCTCCCTTGAAACAATTCAATATCTAAAGCACCTCTTTAAACATGTCACACCAAAAGCCTCCCTTGAAACATGACACACTATTATATCCTCTCTTGAAACAACCCACATTTAGAGCCTTCCTTGAAACAGTCCACATCTAAAGTTTCCCTTTAAACAATCCACATATAGAGCATCCCTTGAAACCGTTCACACCTAAAGCTTCCCTTTAAACAATCCACAAATAGAGCTTCCCTTGAAACCGTTCACACCTAAAGCTTCCCTTGAAAGAATGTGCACCAATAGCCTTCCTTGAAACAATCCACATCTAGAGCCTCTCTTGAAACAATCCACATCTAAAGCTTCCCTTGAAACAATCAATATCTAAAGCTTCCCTTGAAACAACTCCCATCTAAAGCTCTCTTGAAACAGTCCGCTCCTAAAGCTTTCCTTGAAACAACTCCCATCTAAAGCTCCCTTGAAACAGTCCGCTCCTAAAGCTTTCCTTGATAACAACTCCCATCTAAAGCTCCCTTGAAACAGTCCGCTCCTAAAGTTTTCCTTGAAACAACTCCCATCTAAAGCTCCCTTGAAACAAGTCAAATCTGAGGCTCCCTTGAAACAGTCCTCACCTAGAGCTTCCCTTGAAACACGTCACACTAACAGCCTCCCTTGAAAGTAATGGCAGTGTTCCCTTGTTATGAGTAAACTCAGGTGAGTTCCTGCAACAAAGCGTGTTATTCGAACCACCTCGTGAGGAATGCAGACCCGAAACCTCACGGTCAGCAGTTTAAGGGGACCAAGTGTGGTCAGTTCGCCGCCGTCAATCCATCCTCAATCCGTCAGTCTTCTGTCAAAATGGGGTGGGTGTTCATCTCCGTCCTCATGTCGGCCCTCGTGTCCCAACTTCTGATCGTGCCAGTGGACAGCAGCCAACGGCAGATGCGTGAGTACATCGAGATAACATTGTGGGGATAGTACGCAAATAGGGCGGGGCTCTTTACAATATCGGGGGGAAGAGATTTGTTAGGGCGAATAAATCTAATTAATTTTTCTAATTTTTAAGAATATATTTTAAAACGAAAGCTTGATTCACAACATAATCACTTTTATGATTTTATATTTAACAATCAGGTGGTCCAATGGCTGAATAATTTTATAATAATGGAAATTGATAAACAATAAAGAAAAAGGAAAAATAAACTAATATATCTCAATTTAATAAAGAAATCCCACCTATAGAAAAAGGGGAGGGGGCGAAATTTGTGAAGAATACAATGCACAAAAAAAAAGGTGACATATTTTTTTTCTTTCTCCTGTCTTCTATATTAGAAATGACCAAACACACATTTAAACATAAATTTAACACAAATTAAGTAATATTCCGGCATATTTGTCTTTATCAAACAAAAAAAAAGAATACCCTTTACACAAGCACAAACTTATTACATTAAAAAAAATATTGATGGTTCTATGAAATTAGTAATTGTTTTGTTGGCGATTCAATTTAACACTTAACTATAAACTTTTGAAAATATTAAGAGAAAAGAAAGCGAAGAAGGGATTCAATTTTCCCACACATTGGCTAAGTTGATGTGATGGTGCCGATTATTTTTTTATTTATTTATATCTTTTGATTTTTTTTTTCCTGGTACACCTTTTTGTTATTTTGTGTTACGCAGAGGGTGCGGGTTATTCATAAGTTATTCTGCAGAATGCAACCGCAGAGCGTATTTTAAGTCTTTCTCAGGGTTCATTAAACCCTTAATCCGTCCCTGAGACCGGCTATTAAACCCTTACTCCGTCCCTGGGGCCAGCTATTAAACCCTTACTCCATCCCTGAGACCGGCTATTAAACCTTTACTCCGACCCTGGGGCCAGCTACTAAACCCTTACTCCGTCCCTGGGGCCAGCTATTAAACCCTTACTCCGTCCATGGGGCCAGCTACTAAACCCTTAATCCGTCCCTGAGACCGGCTATTAAACCTTTACTCCGTCCCTGGGGCCAGCTATTAAACCCTTAATCCGTCCCTGAGACCGGCTATTAAACCTTTACTCCGTCCCTGGGGTCAGCTATTAAACCCTTACTCCGACCCTGGGGCCGGCTATTAAACCCTTACTTCGTCCATGGAGCCGGCTATTTAAACCCTTACTACGTCCCTGGGGCCAGCTATTAAACCTTTACTCCGACCCTGGGGTCAGCTATTAAACCCTTACTCCATCCCTGGGACCGGCTATTAAACCCTTACTACGTCCCTGGGGCCAGCTATTAAACCCTTACTCCGACCCTGGGGCCGGCTATTAAACCCTTACTTCGTCCATGGGGCCGGCTATTAAACCCTTAATCCGTCCCTGGGACCGGCTATTAAACCTTTACTCCGTCCCTGAGACCGGCTATTAAACCTTTACTCCGTCCTTGGGGCCGGCTATTAAACCATTACTTCGTCCCTGGGGCCGGCTATTAAGCCCTTACTCCGTCCCTGGGGTCAGCTATTAAACCCTTACTCCGTCCCTGGGACCGGCTATTAAACCTTTACTCCGTCCCTGAGACCGGCTATTAAACCTTTACTCCGTCCCTGAGACCGGCTATTAAACCCTTACTCCGTCCCTGGGGCCAGCTATTAAATCTTTACTCCGTCCCTGAGACCGGCTATTAAACCTTTACTCCGTCCCTGGGACCGGCTATTAAACCTTTACTCCGTCCCTGAGACCGTCTATTAAACCTTTACTCCGTCCTTGGGGGCGGCTATTAAACCCTTACTCCATCCCTGGGACCGGCTATTAAACCTTTACTCCGTCCCTGGGACCGGCTATTAAACCTTTACTCCGTCCCTGAGACCGGCTATTAAACCTTTACTCCGTCCCTGAGACCCGCTATTAAACCTTTACTCCGTCCTTGGGGGCGGCTATTAAACCCTTACTCCGTCCCTGGGGTCAGCTATTAAACCCTTACTCCGTCCCTGAGACTGGCTATTAAACCTTTACTCCATCCCTGGGGGCGGCTATTAAACCCTTACTCCGTCCCTGAGACCGGCTATTAAACCTTTACTCCGTCCTTGGGGGCGGCTATTTAACCCTTACTCCGTCCCTGGGGTCAGCTATTAAACCTTTACTCCTTCCCTGAGACCGGCTATTAAACCTTTACTCCGTCCCTGAGACCAGCTATTAAACCCTTACTCCATCCCTAGGGCCGACTATTAAACCCTTACGCCGTCCCTGAGACCAGCTATTAAACCCTTACTCCATCCCTGGGGCCGGCTATTAAACCCTTACTCCGACCCTGGGCCCGGCTATTAAACCCTTACTCTGCCCCTGGGACCAGCTATTAAACCCTTACTCCGTCCCTGAGACCGGCTATTAAACCCTTACTCCATCCCTGGGGCCGGCTATTAAACCCTTGCTCCGTCCCTGGGGCCAGCTATTAAACCCTTACTCCACCCCTGGGGACGGCTATTAAACCCTTACTTCGTCCCTGGGGCCGGCTATTAAGCCCTTACTCCGTCCCTGGGGCCGGCTATTAAACCTTTACTCCGTCCCTGAGACCGGCTATCAAACCCTTGCTTCATCCCTGGGGCCGGCTATTAAACCTTTACTCCGTCCTTGGGGCCGGCTATTAAACCCTTGCTTCATCCCTGGGGCCGGTTATTAAACCCTTACTCCGTCCCTGGGGTTGGCTATTAAACCCTTACTCCGTCCCTGAGACCAGCTATTAAACCCTTACTCCATCCCTGGGGCCGGCTATTAAACCCTTACTCCGTCCCTGAGACCGGCTATTAAACCCTTACTCCGTCCCTGAGACCGGTTATTAAACCCTTACTCCATCCCTAGGGCCGGCTATTAAACCCTTACTCCGTCCCTGGGGCCAGCTATTAAACCCTTACTACGTCCCTGGGGCCAGCTATTAAACCCTTACTCCGTCCCTGAGACCGGCTATCAAACCCTTACTCCACCCCTGGGGACGGCTATTAAACCCTTACCCCGTCCCTGGGACCAGCTATTAAAACTGCCATTTTGTGACCGGAGGCAAAAATTTAAAAATACAGAAGAAGAAAAAAGCAAAAATTCAAAAAAATTATATGAATGGGGTATTTTAACATTGATAGAATAAATAGCCAAGGTATAACAGTTACCCCGCTTCGGTGGCCACGTGGTTTAAGGCGTTACTCTCACAGTAGAATAGACTGCCGAGGACAGGGAGATCAAGGTTCGAATCTCGGTCGGGTGTACTAAAGGTGGTTTTACCAAAATGGCTTTACACACACTCTCTCTCTCTCTCGACACTCAAATGCGATTACCTTTCCTCTAAATATAACCTTCTGAATCCCTAAAATCACTAACGTAATTAGTAAATAAGTGTATAACCGGAACAGGTAATCAGACGTGGGGATGAACCAAAATTAATAGTTATTAATTATTACGGTTACATCTGCATTAAAATAGTCTTTAAATTGACACCTCGACACGAGAATAGAACCCGGAACTTTTGACTTAGTGCACCAATGGTTTAACCACCAAGCTATCCAAGACTCACTCCATGGGTAGTGTGTCTTCACTCATATTTTAAGGCAGAGTCTGTGATGGACGTGAAGAAATCGTCAGGACCGCATAAGTCCTACCGAGTCAAAGGTCAGATAACTCAGGATATTAATTAATCATTCATGTGTGTATATTATGATTTCCACACATCTGCCTTAAAATAAGAGTGAAGAATTACTCTAGACACCTAGACGACCCCTGGATAGCTAAATTGTTGAAGCATCGGCGTTCGAGTCCAAAGCTACCGGGTTCGATTCCCATGTCCTGATGTAATTTTTTTTTCAATTCAAAGAATATTACTAACACTGGTTTGTAATCTTTCTATTAGCTGTATCGTATCAAGAATTAATTTTCTATTATTATTATTATTATTATTATTATTACTATTAGCACCGCGTCTTACTACCCGTTAGGGTTATACGCACTTACGCTAATGTGTAATGGTAGAGTGATTGTGAGATGAAATGGAGGACCTACAGTTTAACGTGGAATCCGAACCACGGCGGAAGCCTGGCATTCCCCACATTCACAAGATGTCTTGTCAGAGGTGAAGGAAGGGTTTGGTAATCAGATAAATCTGTGCCGGGACCGAGGATTGAACCACGGGCCCCCAGCACAGAAGTCCGACACCTTACCCCTAAACCACCAGGTCACCTAATTTGCTATTAATTTGAATCAAAAATAAATACGTTATTTACTGATATACAATTATTTGAAAAGTGAATTTCTATCTTTTCTGCTTAGTGTGCGGTGGTTTATCAGTACACTCATTATTTGTTTACGTCACCGTGGAAACCATGATGTGTGTGGTTTCCACGGTGACGTAAACAAATAATGATGATACAAGTGAGCCACCGCACACACAGAAGAGAACATGGGAACTTGGCTAGAAAAATCTGATTCTCGTTGGAAGCGCCGACTTTTCCGACATCCTGGTCCTCTAACCTTTAAAACCAGTGACCGTTTGCCTAAAATTGGTTCAGCGGTGATTTCAATTAACGCAAATGGGCTTACACCAATCAAATGTACAGTATCCCCACGACTTCTTTGGTTGCTGATTGACAGTTCACAGCTGACAGCTGACGGCTTTGAAAAGTTACCAGACCAAATTATGTATCCCTACGCCGAACCATATGATTTGCAAAAAAATAATTTTAGCAGCTGTCACTTATGACAGTCAAAATCTAGGTATATACCTAAATCGTCACCCGAGAATGCAAGTGTTCTATCTCCAAAATGGTTAAATTTGAGATATTTGGTGTATACGTTTATTTAGAATGCATATGATCCACCTGTGGTGAAATTGAGACTATTAAATAATTACTTAAGAAGATACAAGCTCGAGTTGTCTTCTAGTAACATTGGTTTTATACACAAGGTCAAACTTCAATGCTCTTTTACACAAAAGTGAAAAATTGGACATAGAACACTTGCATTCTCGGGTGACGAAATGTTGACTGTCATAAGTCAGCTGTGAGCTGTCAGTCAGCACCAAAGAAGCCACGGGGCTACTGTATAAGAGGGTAAAAGAGATTTATTTAGGCTTATGAATTATTGATTTTATAAAATCATATATATATAGTCAAGTCTGGTTATAATGAACCTCTACGGACTCATATATTTTGTTCACTCTGTCCGAAGTTTACTAAAACCGACTTTTTTTTTAATATCTGAATGTAGTGGGTTAGTGACAAAAAAAAATTCAAATACAATCGCTCTTTATTGCGATCTATTAATTAATCTTTTAAAAACATCGGTCGAATGCTCTAGAATATGCGCTTTTCTCCACACTATCCATGTAATCAAAAAACTAAACTGAGTAGAAAAGTTTAATTTTTGAGTTGTACTCGTATATACCCTCTCGAAGAAAGGGATTAATGAAAACAATGACTAAATGGCCTCAGACTGGCCTTCACTGTCCTCTAACTCCTGTCCTATTAATACAGCACAGATGACTGTATTCCTTCACTTGCCACAGACATAGGTATCAGTGGCGGCTTGTAGCTAAAATTAGTGGGGGTGCTGCTCCAGAATTTTTTTAGCCCTTGTTTTAAAATTGTGTAAAAGGAAAAAAACATATATATACATACAGAAAATTTATTCAGGAAATTGATAAAATCTTAACAAAAAAAACAAACTTTTTTACTTACTTTAAATTAAATTGTTACAGTTCATGCTTGATCTATTCATTTAAAAATGAAAACCATTCTTCTTGTTTTAATTTGTGCAGAAAGTTCAATAATTTTCTCCTTGATCTCTGGATGACAATTGAGGAAATTTTTCTCCATTGAAAGTACTGCAAGCGCATTTAGTCTTTTTGATAAATAAAAGAAACGAAAAAAAAATTAATCAAATAGAATAGCTGAAAGCAGAATAATAATCTAATTCTACACTCTTCTACACTTTATCACATTCAAGAATATAGTACACGGTTTTTAAGCACAACACACGCTGAGAAAAAAAAAAAACTTCCCTCCACCGTCACGCCAGAGCCGGTACTGCGAGAGCAACAGTGCTCTTTCTACCTGGCAGTCCCACCTTCCTCTCCACCCGCTCCTATGTGCGCATGCGCACAATATTCAAACACCACGTCACTGGCACTGTGAAGCGCACAGTTCCATACAAAGATTTTTGTATCTTTTTCATAAACTGGGGGATGGCTACTGAAGTACTGACATTAAGCTTAAGGAATATATATTGTACTACAAAAATAAAGAAAGAATTAAAGGAAAAAGGACTAATTTAATTAATTGTTAATGATTATATCAAGTGGAAATAGCGGGTGCTGCAGTTCCACAGTGCCCACACACGAGCCGCCACTGAAAGTTATTCAAACTTAAGCCAGGTCAGTTAATGCAGTGACTGTTTAAGCTCAGCCCTTCCCCCTCCTCCCTCCGTATTTTCAGTCAAGCTTCTTGCTGCCTAAACAAGAACTCGGGTAGAGAATCGGTGTCTTCAAGTTTAAACAACAAAAAAGTTATGATTTTTTTTAAAGAGTTATGATGTTTTAATGACATTTCTTACTTAAAGTTTCAATTTTTCTGTTCACTAAAACCAAAGTTGACTGTATGTATATAGCACCCCGTCTTACTACCCGTTCGGGCCGTAAGCATATGTACTCTAACGTGTTAGGGATAAGGAAGGTTGAATTTAGAGGAGGTATACCTTCATTTGCGTGGAGGAAGAGTGTAAAACCATCTAAGTAGATCATCCCTGGTACACCCAACCGAGATTAGAACCTCGAACTCCCTGTCAATGGTTGTCCAGTCTATTGCGAGAATTACGCCTTGGCCCATTCGTCCACTGAAGCGGGTACTTTAAATATTAAAAAAGGGTGTGAGATGATAGCGTTTTTTTAAAAAGCGAAGCCGAACCAATACGATCAAGGAGGTGGCAGGAGACTAGAGACATAATCAGCTCACGTCAGCTTCAACTGAACCAATACGATCAAGAAGGTGGCAGGAGGCTAGAGACATAATCAGCTCACGTCAGCTTCAACTGAACCAATACGATCAAGAAGGTGACAGGAGGCTAGAGACATAATCAGCTCACGTCTGCTTCAACTGAACCAATACGATCAAGAAGGTGACAGGAGACTAGAGACATAATTAGCTCACGTCAGCTTCAACTGAACCAATACGATCAAGAAGGTGGCAGGAGGCTAGAGACATAATCAGCTCACGTCTGCTTCAACTGAACCAATACGATCAAGAAGGTGACAGGAGACTAGAGACATAATTAGCTCACGTCAGCTTCAACTGAACCAATACGATCAAGAAGGTGGCAGGAGGCTAGAGACATAATCAGCTCACGTCAGCTTCAACTGAACCAATACGATCAAGAAGGTGACAGGAGGCTAGAGACATAATCAGCTCACGTCTGCTTCAACTGAACCAATACGATCAAGAAGGTGACAGGAGACTAGAGACATAATTAGCTCACGTCAGCTTCAACTGAACCAATACGATCAAGAAGGTGGCAGGAGGCTAGAGACATAATCAGCTCACGTCAGCTTCAACTGAACCAATACGATCAAGAAGGTGACAGGAGGCTAGAGACATAATCAGCTCACGTCTGCTTCAACTGAACCAATACGATCAAGAAGGTGACAGGAGACTAGAGACATAATTAGCTCACGTCAGCTTCAACTGAACCAATACGATCAAGAAGGTGACAGGAGGCTAGAGACATAATCAGCTCACGTCAGCTTCAACTGAACCAATACGATCAAGAAGGTGACAGGAGACTAGAGACATAATCAGCTCACGTCAGCTTCAACTGAACCAATACGATCAAGAAGGTGACAGGAGACTAGAGACATAATCAGCTCACGTCAGCTTCAACTGAACCAATACGATCAAGAAGGTGACAGGAGACTAGAGACATAATCAGCTCACGTCAGCTTCAACTGAACCAATACGATCAAGAAGGTGGCCATAGTCCCCAAGATGGAGACTAGGACGTGCCCGTTGAGCCCGAAGAACCCGCACGCCGAGGGCCTCACCCTCCTGTTGACGGCCTGTTGCAGGAACAGCTGCAGCTCCACCTGGGAGTCTGTCTCCAGACCCCTCTCCAAGGTCATGGTCTGCAGGACGGACACGGTATGGTCTGCCCTGACGGCCACAGCTCCGGCGCTCCCCATCACCGCCACCAACTGCGCGACGCTCTTCACCACGATGCTCACGCAGAGTATGAGGCTGTACTTGGCGTAGTCCCTGTGATCCGTGGACAGCAGAGAGACCATCGCGATGCACACGTACAGCGTTATAGTGGCGTCGATAAAGTTGATGCAGACGCTCAGGAGGAGTTGTGTCCCGAACATTTCATAGGTCAGATCGGAGACGTCCAAGAGTCGGTCGTGGACGTGGCGTAGAGCTTTGAGTCTCGGGATGTACCTTAGCGGTCGGACGACCCTCGGACTCGCTCTCAGCGTCTGGTGGCCTACGATAGAAGGACTCCCCCCTTTGACGCCTTCCATCCGTTGGAGAGTTCGTCCGCGACACCCTCCGTCAGGCCTCTGGATCCTCACGCACAAGGGTTTGTAATTGCTGCATTTCTTCAACTCGACGTGCAGTTGCTCAAACCTGCGTTTCAGAACGAAGGAGAGGTTGACGAAACACATTTCTGTGAAAGGTATCGTGATCCACATAATCAAGACAGACAAGACACACTCCAGTATATCGTGCTTCATAACAAAGCGAACGTAAGCGCCTATCAGAGCACCCAATAAGAACAATGCCGCTATCTCAACATAGTGGATTTTCAAGACCTTAGCGTGCATCCTCTTCGTGTCCATGAATATATACCTGTCGACCTCATCCAACAAGCGCAGCGTCCTACCCATGCGACTGGAGAACTTGCGGTTCGCGATGGCCGCCGAAGATATCGTGAAGACTACGTTGAGGCAGTAAACGGTGATTTTGGCGATGGAGGTTACGGTTACGACGTTAGAGGGTGACCGCGAGGAATATAGGTCGAACACGACCTTGGACAGACCCACCAATATCAGGAGCGCCACCGTCACGCTGTATGCCGTACCCCACGGCACCTTTCGGAGCGTATGAAGTTCCGCACCACGGGGGGAAGAAAACGTCACAGGAAGAAGCCCCAGTAATCTGGAGACATAAAGTATGGGGTGCATGGCTTGGAGGAAACTATGTCCCGGGCTCGGAAATCCGGGCATGATGAAATAATCGCCGCTGAAGACACTTAGAGGACACTAAAAGGAGGAACAGTTTTTGTCGGACAGTTGGTGACGAAGATTAATCCTTTAAAAGTTTTGAACTTCTATTATGACCACGGCTGATGTGTAACCCACTTTAGAAAACGTCGAATCTTATTAATTTTCAACGAATCTGACAATATCGGGTACAAGAGTGTCTTGTAGTGCTAAAATAAAAACACGTCTTGATCTTTTGGTTCGGCTTCTGATCGTTACAGATGCGATTTCTTCCCCTTTACTCTACCAATATCTTGTTCGCGCATCCAATATAACTGCCGCCCAAATTATTCCCCTCTGGCTACTCTGTGATGCACTGGTTATTTACTTGTATATATATATATATATATATATGAATAAGCAACCAGCCGACTGCTATCGATTTGAGCGCGTCACATGTAAACGGTTTCATTTCCCTAATTCGTGTCAGAAAGGAATCATTACCTTTATGTCCACTTACAGTAATGGATAAAATATATTAATGTTTACTACAAACGGTGACAGCGATTTATTGATGTAATTTAATTTACTCCCTACTACTGTTCTTAGACTGTGGTCAGTTTTTTTTTAATTCAAGCCATATATTCTCCACTACCGGCTTGATAAGCCTGTCGTAGCTTTGTATGTCTTATAGTATGACTAAAGACTAGGGCGGGCACAACATCCACTCTTCCGGCCGTTAATTTATCACTGTGGAAAGGGGGAAACCCAAATTTCACCAATGATAAATTTTTCTGCTATGCCGTTAATCGAACCCGGGACCCTTAAACTCAGTAGACAGACACGCTACCGAATAAGCTAAGGTGCCGTATATTTATTGAGGAGTAGTTTTCTAAAAAACAACCCCTTTTTAACAATCAATCGTGTGTTTTTACGTGTCTTTTCTTGAAATTAGATTAATATTAGTTCAATAAGTTACAGTACGATTTTCCTAGGAACAGAATTGTACAAACTACAAACATACTTTATTGCGGTAAACATTGATATAATTTTAACATTCTATTGTTATTATAAATACCCGCCTCGGTGGCGTAGTTGTCTAACGCGCTTGACGTGTTGAGCTCAACTGCTGAGGACGGGGAGATCGAGGTTCGAATCTCGGTCGGGGGAACTGGGGGTGGTTTTTCCTAAATGGTTTTCCACTCTCCCTCCACGCAAATTCGGGTTCACTTCCTCTAATTCATCCTTCCCAATTCCCAATCCATTAGAGTAATTAGTACTTAAAGCGTATAACCCGAACGGGTAGTAAGGCGCGGTGCTAAATATTATTATTATTATTGGTATTATAAACATCTATTAAAAGTGACCGCTGAATATCACATGACTTGACGTATGAATACGTGAAAGTAGATCTAGTAACTTTTAGATCTATCAACTAACGCTCTTCTTATGAAAATTGAACTGTACAGTTTACAGTACATTATATATTTACAGCATACATTTTTACATTAATTAAACAAAACTAACTTTTAAAAGAGCGTTTCGTTTACGGAATAGGGCCAAACATAAATTTAAAAATTGTTTCTAATTTTCTGATGCTCCTAAAGTATTATCACTTATAGTTCATATAAACTTCCAGCATTTTTACCGTTTAATGCATAAATAATTTCAAAATATCTGTTGTGTTTTGAATATAAAAATCACATTCTGTAATGAAGTTTTATTCAAGAATAACTAAACGTAAAAAAAAGTCTCTAGGCTTTGTATGCGTGTGAAAAATACCGGTTTAACCGTGTTCTTCCGTGTGTTTCAGCTCCGTACCTCAAGATATGTAGCAGAAGTGACCCCAAACTGAACCAGTGCATCATGGAGTCAGTGGAGATATTGCGGCCTTACTTAGTCACAGGTACCAACTGCTTTTCTTTGTTACCAGAGTAGCTAATGGCTGGTACCAACTGCTTTTCTTTGTTACCAGAGTAGCTGATGATAGGTACCAACTTCTTTTCTTTGTTACCAGAGTAGCTGATGACTGGTACCAACACTCTTTATTACCAGAATAAATAATAGCAGGTACCAACTGCCTCTCTTTGCTACTATTCCATTATCTGATGGATACTCTAAATAGGTCCTTTTAAAACAAATGGCTTAATATGATATCCCCTGTGTGTGCCAGGTATCCCCTGTATCTGATATCCCCTGTGTGTGCCATGTATCCACTGTGTCTGATATCCTCTATGTGTGCCAGGTATCCCCTGTGTGTGCCAGGTATCCCCTGTATCTGATATCCCCTGTGTGTTCCAGGTATCCCCGAGCTGAATATCCCCTCGTGCGAGCCGCTGTGTGTACCGCAGATTGTCATCAACCAGGGGAAAGGCGCTGTTAGCGTCGAGTCCACCTACAACAACATCAAGGTGTACGGACCGACCAACTTCGCCCTCAAATACGTCAAGTAATTAACACACGACTTCCTTACTTACAATAACCGTCCCCGCGGAGCAGTGGTCAGTGCATCTGGCTATGAGTCTAGTGGTCCCGAATTTGATTCACGGTTGGTAACCTGGGTACTTTTCTCGTGATTGGAATTACCCCAACGGTCACCAGGGTTTGGTTGATGAGACTTAAGTTAAAGTGTTTCCACTGGTTATACAACCTCATACTCACTATCACCCTCATACTCACTATTACCGTCATACTCACTATCACCATCATACTCACCATCACCATCATACTCACCAACACCTCATCTCATCTGTACATGGAAACAGCCTCCACGTCCTCAAACCCTTAGACCCTTGAATTCTTGACCCCCTCGAACCCTTAATGATATTAAAGATTCAAATATTCGAAGAAATATAGGATTTTAGATTAGAAAAATTGAAAAAAAAAATGTGTTTCCCTTTAAATCATGAATTGTAATTTTATGTCTCTAATATATTTGTGGTTGTTGATGATTGCAGGACAAACCTAACAACCAGATCCCAAACCAGTAATTTACCAACTAACGGAATCTATGGATGTTATAGAGAATGTATTTTAGCAAAGAAAATTTACATTAATTATAATTTCTATTTGGTGTTATTCGGTTATACTTCTGATTCCTGTTATAAGATTAGGACTCGTAAGATAGTGGAGTGGACCAATCTCCAGTGGTCGGTGTCAGGTGACTCGTCCCAGAAGCGGAATTAGGTTTGAGGACGCCCTAGGCCCGAGACGATATGGCGCCCTTTTTTTTTGTAACAATATATATATATATATATATATATATATATATATA